>LR750835.1:36424-181338 GCA_902729485.2 Mus minutoides
TGTGCACTTAGGCTACATATTTGTGTTAACAACTATGGGGAACTGTACAGAAATGCATTATTCACACTACGTTCATCTTTGAAATGATCTTTATCAGAAATTCTGAGAAGTGGAACATAGAGATAAAACGTAAATATTTATATACTTGTATGTATTTTGGTATCCTTTGACTATTGACTTTTTTTCTCAGTTATCTTCACAGTGGGGTGAATATGAGCTGTTGATCTGTACAGCCCTTTAGTTCACAGTGAGAGACAGACAAGTCTGACTGAGTCTGACATACATAAGGAATAATAAGACATCCATTCAGACAAAAGCAAAGAGAACATGGAAGATGTAAAATGAACTCGGAAAAATGGAGAAATGCTACGGTGGACAGTTGGCTATTCACTCTACAAATAGAGGTTTCAGGGCAGAAGAAGAGAGGGTCCACTTGTGGTTTTTGAGCCATAGTTGGAAGGCAATGAGGACATTCTATGTAGCTGGGACTCTAGAGGCACAAAGACAAGTGAGAGACACGGTGGTTCCGTGAGAGGCTGGCTATGGGACTGGGGAGGGGCATCGTGAATAAAGAGAACAAAGCAGATGAGAGAAGTTCAGGAGAGGAAACGGACAGGACTGGACCCTTCCTGTCTGGCAGCTGGCTGGGCCTTTTTGCCTGATGACACATTTAGCAGACTGGATGATTTGATTAGAGGCAAATTTTGTGGGAGAGGAGGTGGGAGACAGAGAAGCGAATGGTGTTATTTGGGCGAGTAGAATGTTAGATGTGAAGGAGTGTGAACAGGGCCCTCTTTGGAATTAGACTTGAGCCTGAAAGTCTATGGCACCACTTACCAAATGACTAATTGTCTCAGAGCCTGAATTTCCTCATCTCTGAGATGGTATCACTTTCACTCAATTTATAGAGTTATTGGAAAACCTGGAGCTGTTGTGTGCTAAGCTGCTCCAACAGCATGAGACACAGTAAGAGTCTACAGAGTCTAGTCCTTGCTCCTTCCCCCCAGAGCGCCAACCACTGTGCTTCACGGCTGAGACCAGCCAGCAGTAACTCCGATCTACAAAATCTGCTTTGTCTGTAGTCACAAACAAGTTTCACACCAACTTATGAACCTTTCCAGAGCTCTTTGTATGTCCTGCTTTTAAAGCCCGCAGCAGCCCTCAAATGAATGTTCTTTATACCCATTTCCACTAAGTCGGTGAAGACATTCTCTTCGAGTCATAGAAAAGAAATGCGAATGTGTTTCCCAATGAGCTCGACCAGACCTTATTTTTAGAAGAGTCAGGTGATGTAACAAGCCTTCATTTCCTATTTTCTTTCTGTGGAAAGAATCGGAGCTATTTGCAATGTCAGAAGGAAGAGAGGGTGACAGGAAGGGATGAAGGGGGAGCATTTCACATTTCCCCTTTTTTCTGACTCAGATTCTCTGAAACATTATCTGGAAACACAGTGTCTGGGACACGATGTCACTGAGACACTTCCGAATCTTTTGACTGTGCTTCTAATATGTCTTGGTAGAGAATGGCACCCATCTCAAGAGGACAACACTGATTACCTCAAAACACCATTGCTAACTCTAAAGGGTCACACAGAAAGTGACCAGGCAAACCCCTTCAAAAAGAGGTGGGATATGATGCTGAGGTGTCACACAGCCAAAATAAAATAGATGCACAAATAAATATATTAATATGTCAATAAACTAAATATCCTAGTCAGTACTCCCACCTTTCAAAGGAGGAAGTTGGGGCTTTGAGTGCTGTTATCATGCCAAGTTCAATTCATAGCTTTAAAATCAAATAACTATATCACCCTATTGAGGACAATCCTGAATCTGAGATCATTTCCTGATACAGGATCTTACATTCTTTTAGTGACCTTTAAGCAATAATTACATGCCATATGGTATTCTAGGCACACCAGATTCAGTAGAGAATAATAGCAACATACATATTTATCCAGTACATTTTATATTTAATTTAAATTATATATTAGGTGGGGGTCAGTGCTGAAAAGAAAAAGCAAGCAGAAAGAAAGATGTCAACCTCTGTGTAGAGGAGAGTAATGGATATTTTGGATGCTCAGGGCACCCCTGGGAGTCATACTTTTCTTTCTTTTGTTTCTTTGATTCTTTGTTTTTTTCCTTCCTTCCTTCCTTCTTTCCTTCCTTCCTTCCTTCCTTCCTTCCTTCCTTCCTTCCTTCCTTCCTTCCTTCCTTCCTTCTTTCCTTCCTTTTATAAAAAGCAAAATGAAGTGAAGACGCCCAAGCTTTGTACATTGTTGCAGATGGCAAGTAGGCAGTTATAGACAGTCATATGTCCTATGGCCTCCCCTTAGGAGAATGGTTCAGGCTGCCTATGTGATATAGAATCACTTAATATTTTACTACAATAACATCCATTAGCCTTATGAGATTACCAGGATTCATTCACTTTAGATAGAATTTACCCAAATACAGCACCCTGCAGCATGTTGAAATTAACAAATATGAGAGAGAAACTGATGACAGAAGAGTAAGAAGGAATAGAAAGACACCCAAGAGGAGAATCACGTGAACCTCGTGATTCTCCTATTGAGTGTGGTATCCTGAAATCAGAGGGAGAGTGCATTCCCAAGCAGATAAAGGTTGAAGACACACAAAGTAAGTGACCTAAGGATGGAGAAGTGGCTATCTCGGATTAGCAACATAGTCTCCAGTGTCTTGGATGTCTTTTACATTAGCAACAGTGTTCTTCCTTGTCCTGGATGAAAAGCCATTTCAGTAGTCTATTGAGGACAGACCTCTACTGAGCAGGTGCAAAAATGAGCTAGAAACAAATAGAGTCCAAGCAACTATCTCAAGATGCCCATCATGGTGAGGGATAGAAAGAAATGTGACTATAATGAAGACAAAGCAGATGTAGCAGAGACAAAGCTGATACCTGCAGAGAATTGGATGGTGATCCAATTGTGATTGATCATATCATTCCAATAGCTACTAGCCTCTTTCATTTCTTACTCTCTAAAATTACCCACTTGTTGAGTATGGTGGTTCACATTTATATCCTAGGCTTTCAGTGGCTGAGGCAGGACAATTTCTGCAAGTCCAAGACTAGCCTGGTTGTTGTAGTGATATCCTGTCTCAGAAAACCAAAGCAAAATAAAATAAATGCATAAATAAATAAACATGTAAATATATTATATAGCATCTTATTATTCCCATTTGGTAAATGAGAAGCCTGGGGTTTTGAGTGTTGCTACAACATGAGTGTTGCTACAACATTCTACTAGGTGTGCCCAGTCTGTGACCTGTGCGCAACATGTAGCAGATGACAGTTATGAACACTGTCCAGTTTTGGGAGCTTGCTTATGTGGTTCTAAGTTATAAACACTGAAGACTGTAATAAGATTCCTCAATGTCAAAAGCTTGGATTCGTAGTCTTCATGGCATAGAAGGATTACTGAAAGTACTTATTAAAATATAGGCTTTGATTCCCTGATTCTGGCCCATAACTTGCGCATCTGCATTTCAAACGTTCATCAAGATGATTCTAGAGCCACATTCTAGGAAATGTCAGAGTCTAAAGTAAACCACAGGAATGGTGCTGCCAAAACAACAAAAACAAAAAAAAACAAAAAAACCAAACAACTCCACTTCTACCATGCATGTGTCTTCTTGTCCTCTTATGCTTTTAGTTGGGCCACAGACTAAACCAAAGTGATTAAGAATCTTAAAAGGTAATGGGAAACAAAATATCACTGTCTTCTGTTCCCTTGCAAGAAGAATCTAGAAGGAAGGGCTGGGACCATGGCGTACTTGCTGCTCCTGCAGAGGACTCACTCAGATTCCATTCCCAGTCACACACACAGCAGCTCATACCCATATGTACTTCCAGTTACATAGATTATGATGCTCTCCTCTGGACCCTATGGGCATCAGACATCCATAAAGTGGAGCTTGTACTTATACATGAAGCAAAATGCTCATTCACATAAAAGAAAGTGGATAAGTATTTTTTTAAGGAATCCAGAAGAAAGTGAACAATGTCAAATTGCAGCACAAACCGTATGCCCCTCATCTATATCTGAACCTGCAAGACTCTTCCACTGACCATTGACCAGTTCTCAAAATGTCTGTGTCAAACAGACTTTCATGCTGATGAGGATTCCCACCCAAATCATTCTCTTCATGGTTTCTTCCTCCTTAGCATAATATTTCAAAGTTAATCTTACATCTAAATCCTAACAGGAAAAAGATGACATTAATATATTCCAATCTGAAAACTTGTTATTTGCACAATCTAGGCATAGAGCAAGGCAGAGCATGCCAATTTGGGTGTGGACACAGCTGAGTTTGAACCCTGGACCACCTATTTATTAAATGTGTCATTTGAGTACATTCTGAATTTATACCTATGTCTTGGTTAGGGTTCCTATTGCTGTGAGAAAGCACCATGATCAAAAGGAACTTGGGAAGAAAAGTTTATTTCACTCCAGAAATCTCAGGTCACACTTCATTACCTGAGGAAGTCAGGACAGGAACTCAAACCAGGGACCTGGAAGAAACAAAGGCTATGTAGCTAGTGTTGCCTACTGGCATGCCCCTTGTGGCTCGCACAGGCTTCATTGGTATACAACTCAGTATCATCTGCCCAGGGATGAGACCCCTGAGCCCATTGTCTGGGCCTTTCCATATCAAACGTTAATTAAGAACATGCCCTACAGACTTGCCTATAAGCAATCTGGATGAAGGCATTTTCCCAGCTGAGATTTCTCTTTCTGGATAACTCTAGATTATGTAAGGTTGACATAATACAAATAAAAGAAATAAAAATAATCAGAACATCCCTTGTCTCTACAATGAAAGTAATCAGCACTGTATTGTGGTAAAACAAAACCTTGGCTTCTGGGAAGATTAAAACCAACAGTGTTCTTAACTCCTCAGTGTTTCATTTGGAGAGAACAGGGTGGAAAGAAAGTGGAGTATACCCTAAAGATATCAGCAAATGATGTCTCATTGTTAGAATTAATGCTGCCATTGCAGGTGGTGTTGGGATCTGTGAGATGTATATGTGAATGCAGAGAACAGTACCATGGGAAGGCATTCTTGTTTTCTTGCCCTGCAGACAGCTCTGAAGTTACAGAATATTAGTTTTTATTTGAAAATCAAGAGAAAAAGAGAGGATTAGGGGAGAGAGCAGGAAGATGGGGAGGAGGAAGAAGGAGAGATGAGAAATATGAGGAGGAAGAGAAGAAGGAAGATCAGGAGGGAAAGGTGGAGGAGTTTAAGGATCTAGGATTGAGCCGTAAAAATTAATCCGGCCTGAGGCATAATTGAGTAATAAAAGGAATTTAAAAGTCACATAGAGAGAGGGGGAAGAGAGGGAGGGAGAGAAGAAGAGAAGGGGGAGGGATAGAGGGAAAGAAGGAGGGAGGAGAGGAGGGAGAGGGAAGGAGAGAGAGAGAGAGAGAGAGAGAGAGAGAGAGAGAGAGAGAGAGAGAGATCTTTCTTGTGCAATAGGAAATATCAGAAAAAAACTAGAAGAATATTTTCTTAGAAGTATGTTTCTTTGCCAGTGCCTGGAAAATACAGAAGTGGATGCTCACAATCATCTATTGGACGGAGCCCAAGTTCCCCAATGAAGGAGCTAGAGAAAGCACCCAATGAGCTAAAGGGGTCTGAAGCGCCATAGGAGGAATATCAATATGAACTAACCAGCAGCTCCAGAACTGTTTGGAACTAAACCACCAATCAAAGAAAACACATGGTGAGACATGTGGCTCTAGCTGTATATGTAGCTGAGGATGGCCTAATAGGTCATCAATGGGAGGAGAGGCCCTAGGTCCTGTGAAGGTTCTATGCTCCAGTATAGGGGAAGGCCAGGACTGGGAATGGGAGTGGGTGGGTTGGGGAACAGGGGAAGTGGGGAGGGGATAGAGGATTTTCAGAGGGGAAACTAGGAAAGGGGATAACTTTTGAAATGTAAATAAAGAAAATATCTAATAAAAAAGTAGAAAAAAAAGAAGTATGTTTTCACAATATTTTTCAGAAATATTTACAGAATATCTTCTGGTTTCCCACCCAGTGTCACACCTGTGCTGAAGGGATTCACCAGGAAGTTTTGAGATCCACATCCCATTTTCACAGAAATATCTTCCAGTAGACTTAGTTTATACTCTTTGAAATGTCACTAACTTAACTTCTCAGTCTTCAAGTAGGATATGATCAGAGACATTTTAAAATATTTTTTGTTTGTCTTGGGAAACTGAGAAAACACTGAGAGTATAACCTATTTTTTCACTAGGGACCCAAGTAAACTATCACTTTAGAATGGCCTCTCAGATACTCATTTGATAGAACTTTTTTATGGTACTAATTCAAAGTTTTGTTTGGCTTTGTCATATTAAATCAATTTCCCAACCCACAGTGTGCTATGGAATATAAAATAAAATGAGTCTGGTTTCTGTCTTCTGAAAGGGCTGAAGTCTTAAGATATCAATGAGAGCAATGAGGTAGAAAGGGCTGAAGTCTTAAGATATCAATGAGAGCAATGAGGTAGGAGAGTATACATTTCTTAAGCCAAAGGCAAATAAAGTCACAGGGGAAAAGATTTTCAGAGAAATTCACAGAGCAGGTTCAGTCTAAAGAGTAAGGTAGGAAGTAGAAGTAAACCGTCAAAATTCACTGGACAAGCAGCTGAAGATTTAAGAGTTAGTGGACACTGACTGAACTAGCCCCTTGCAATAGTTTTGAAGATAAAGGATGTCCCATTAGCAATGGCTGGTGACTTGATGTGTGGATTGACTCACTGAGTCAAGCTCTTCCTTGGAAATGATTATCTTCTGGGTCTCCAGATGAAGAGTGAGTGAATCTTGGACTATAGATGAGATTTGCTTGAAACTTTTGTCCTTGCTGATTACACTGCAGTGTTGTGAAATTACTCATGGCCCTAAGAGCCAGTTAATCTCTTCTCTGTGGTTCCTATGAATCTGTTCCTTGTAAGTTAACACACTCACTATTCACCAGGCTAGTGTCCTGTATCACCCTGCTATGACCTCTGCTCTCAGACATAGTTCCTTATAGTAAAGGTAGAGTCACCACATGCCTGATGTCTCACTTTCTCTTGCTTCTACTCCAGGCTATGGACAATCCTTAGACACCCCAGCTTGGCCTCATCTTTCACTTTCTAGGCAAATCAGTTCACATGTTTTATGATTTATGGGCTTATTTGAATTTTTGTTGAAGGTCTTATTTAATGCTTTGTAAAATGATTATTTTTGCTTTAACCTTTGTTTTTCAAGAATTCTTTTGGATGTATTATGGTTTTGTTTTTACTTCCCATTGTGACTAAAATCCATATGTTTTATTCTTTTCTGGTAGCTAAATGCAACATTTTCAAAGCATATATGCTTCGTTTTAGAAAGCCAAATAGACAAACAGCAGTTCTGTCTTAAGTAACCTTGGTATGTAGCTCAAAAATGTCCTGACTTTTGTTATTCTCATTTTCAGTGTCAATGCCCAATATTTTAGTTCAGTTTTGTGACTACTGGGTTGTTAAGAAAGTTTCCTTCTACAAAATAAGGCACTATGTATGAGTGTGCCCAATTGGACTTGTTTATAGGTGCATGAGAAGGGACTAATTATAGGCACACGGTCACCCTAAAGCAGCTACATCACAGAAAAGTCCTACACCAGCATGTGTGATGATCTTTCTAAAGCTACACAGATGGAGTCCCCCATTCTGTTAGCCTTCTCCCTCCTTAGACTCCAGCATCACTCAAAACCACATGCATTTAGGACAGAGTCTTGTACAGCTGGGAGTGGGGTATAAAAGGGATTGAGTGGCTAGAATCTCAAATGTGCATTTAATGACTCTCTGTAGCACCTCTTTCTATGAAGGATTGTCAGAAGACCTGATCTTATGCAAGTCTCTTATTAGTCACTGTTCTCGCTGAGATAAAAAGGGCCATGTTGTGCCTGATGGACAGTGTTCTTCAGCATGTTGTTCTTTCAAAAGCTCACTCTGGAAACATTCCTAATGTGACCTTCTGGTGAGACTCCTATTCAGTTCAGTGAGAGACTGTCACCCTGCAAAACTTTGCCACTGTCTCTGAAGTGAGGGAGGTAAGCCAGAATTGTCGGACCTGACAAACTGACTTAAAGCAAAAGAGGTGTGGCTCATCAGAATTGAGTCAGAATGATAAAGAAAGTGACATGGTTTATTTAGGAAAGGCTGAAATAACCTTAGGGTAGAAACTGACGGAGGAACACTGCTCATTCAGGAAACATCTATATAGTGAAGAGTGGGGAGGGGAAGGTGTTAGACAGACTACTCTGGATGAGAAAGATGCAATGCTAAGAAAGGCAAAGAAATAGTATAGAATTGTGTTAGCACAGACTCTAAGATGTGGTTGGGGTTCATAGTGTCCAGAATGAATATGACTAGACATTTTATTCTTTGGAGTTTGTTGTCAATAATGGATGACCCATAAAATGCATTAAACCCTTCATTTTAAATGCTATGGTATATTGTCTATAAAATCAGAATTATGCACTATTTTAATATTAGTTATGTTGGGATATGAAGACTTAAGGTAATATCAACTCTTTTGGGTAACGTTCCAAAAACTATTTCCTTAATCTCTGTGGTTTGCTGAGCACAGTTAACAGTTGTTAATGCAGAGTCAGATGGCTGAGTAAACATTAGACTGAACATGTATAATGTTCTTTTTACTGAGTCCTGGGGCAAAATTTTACATTGACTTGCAAATTCAAAAGACCAGTTTTCCTTCTGCCAGAGCTCCCCTGGACTCTACCCCCCATCAGTAGAAGTAGATTGAAATCAGATTCTCAGAGTATATGAATATTAACTACATTGCTGTAAAGTCAGACCTCATTCAACCAGATTTAGCTTAATGTATTTGACTTGTGTCAAAAAAAAAGGAGGTTAAATCATCTATAAGACCATTAGTTAAAGGACTGAAAATAGAACTTTGAGTGGTTGGAGTTTAACCTAAATTCCTAGTTATTCAAAAATACTGTAGGAGCTAGCAGAAAGTGGGGATCTGAGATAGTAAGTAGAGAGGCAAACAGAATGGTGTTTGAGCTTTCAAAAGATCATTTTGCTTTTATGTTATTGGTAGATGGAAATAGGGTTAGGAATGTAAAGTAGGTAAGGAATTCATAAAAGACTAGTTTAAGTAAATCTAGCATATCTACTAAGAATGATAGACTATTATGAAGGGGTTTTGGATGTTTTCTTGAATTATAATCCACTCTTACAAAGGCCTTGTTAAGTAGCCTCTTATTGGGATAAATATTGTTGGGCTAACCAAAACTGTTTAATGGTCATTTATTTTCTATGTGGGATCATGACTAAGAAGTTGTATTAAAATTACTTATAATGTTAGATATTTAATAGTTGTTAAGAAGTAAGCTAGGAGGGTCAGTGATTTTACTGATGGGTGAATGATGCTAGCTATGGTCCATCCCTTATGTGCAAAAGATGATCACACTAGGCTGTTCCATTATAAACAAAGATGCTCTAAAAGTTTGACTTGGACTATACTATTAGAGTTGTTTTTACGAGTTTTCAATTCATTTGAGTAAATAACAAGGAGTAAAAGTGCTCTATGTTATGCTAAGAGAATATTTAGTTTTGTAAGAAGCTGTTAAACTTTGCAAAGGAAGCCTGTAGTTTTGCATGCTCCCCAGGTTCTATTAGTGTAATCGCAGCCATTCTTATTAAAGAACATAGAGTCTCAGTCAGTGCTCAGTGGGATCTGTACTGGGTCCTGAGATGAGGGGCAGAGCATCTTCTCACACCCTCAGCAACTCTCTTCTTGAATTGGCACTGATTCTGATCTCTCTTGATTTACAGAGTTGTTTTTCTCCTTCTTGAGTTTCAGTGATTCTTTGTATGTTTTGTGAAAGCAGTTCTGGATCAGACATGCTTATTGTAATATTTCTTGTGGTCTATAACTTGTTTTTGCAACCTCTTAAGAATCCTTTGCAGAACAGCTTCTAATCTTAGAGATTCTGGCTTAACAGGTATTCCTCTCATTGATCACATTTCTGGTCTTGTATCTAAAATGTTAATACTAGCCCCAAGCCATCCAGATTTTCTCCTTTGCTATTTTTGAACAATTTTTATGGTCTTGCATTTTAAATTTTAAGGTTATGGTCCATTTTACATGAACTCTTGGACAAGGATATAGTATGTGTGTGTGTGTGTGTGTGTGTGTGTGTGTGTGTGTGTGTGTGTTTAGATTTCTTTTTTCCAATTTTTTATTAGGTATTTTCTTAATTTCCATTTCAAATGCTCTCCTGGAAGTTCCCTATACACCCCTTATTTACCCACTCCCACTTCTTGGCCCTGGCATGCCCCTGCATTGGGGCATATAAAGTTTGCAAGAGCAAGGGGCCTCTCTTCCCAAGGATGGCCGACTAGGCCATCTTGTGCTACATATGCAGCTAGAGACACGAGCTCTGGGGGTACTGGTTAGTTCATATAGTTGTTCCACCTATAGGGTTGAAAACCCCTTCAGCTCCTTGGGTACTTTCTCTAACTCCTCCATTGGGGACCCTGTGTTCCATCCAATAGCTGACTTTGAGCATCCACTTCTGTGTTTGCCAGGCACTGGAAAAGCCTCACATGAGACAGCTATATCAGGGTCCTTTCAGCAAAATCTTGCTGCCATATGCAATAGTGTCTACTTTTGGTGGCTGATTATGAGATGGATCTTTGGATGGGGCAGTCTCTGGATGATCCATCCTTTTGTCTCAGCTCCAAACTTTGTAACTCCTTCCAGGAGTGTTTTGTTCCCTATTCTAAGAAGAGGTGAAGTGTCCACACTTTGGTCTTCGTTCTTCTTGAGTTTCATGTTTTGCAAATTGTATCTTGAGTATTCTAAGTTTCTGGGCTAATATCCATTTATCAGTGAGTACATATCATGTGAGTTATTTGTGATTGGGTTACCTCACTAAGGATGATACCCTCCTGATCCATCCATTTGCCTAGAAGTTTCATAAATTCATTGTTTTTAATGCTGAGTAGTACTCCATTGTGTAAATGTATCACATTTTCTGTATTCTTTCCTCTGTTGAGGGACATCTGGGTTCTATCCAGCTTCTGGCTATTATAAATAAGGCTGCTATGAGTATAGTGGATCATGTGTCCTTATTATCAGTTGGAACATCTTCTGGGTATATGCCCAGGAGAGGTATTGCTGAATCTTCCAGTAGTACTATGTCCAATTTTCTGAGGAACTGCCAGACTGATTTCCAGAGTGGTTGTAAAAGCATGCAATTGAGGAGTTTTCCTCTTTCTCCACATCCTCGCCAGCATCTGCTGTCACCTGAATTTCTGATCTTAGCCATTGTGACAGGTGTGAGATGGAATCTCAAGGTTGTTTTGATTTGCCTTTCCCTGATGATTAAGCAAGTTGAACATTTTTTTCAGGTGATTCTCAGCCATTCAATATTCCTCAGTTGAGAATTCTTTGTTTAGCTCTGTGTCCCATTTTTTAATGGGGTTATTTGATTTTCTCGAGTCCATCTTCTTGAGTTTATATATATATATATATATATATATATATATATATATATATATATATATATATATATATATATATATGATATTATTCCCCTATCTGATTTAGGATTGGTAAAGATCCTTTCCCAATCTGTTCGTGGCTTTTTTGGCTCTTTTGGCTTATTGACAGTGTCTTTTGCCCTACAGAAGATTTGCAGTTTTATGAGGTCCCATTCGTCGATTCTAGATCGTACAGCTCAAGCTATTGCTCTTCTATTCAGGAATTTTTCTCCTATGCCCATATCTTCAAGGCTTTTTCCCACTTTCTCCTCTATAAGTTTCAGTGTCTATGGTTTTATGTGTGTTCCTTGATTCACTTAGACTTGACCTTATTACAAGGAGATAAGAATGGATTAATTCACAGTCTCCTACATGATAACCACCAGTTGTGCCAGCACCATTTGTTGAAAATGCTGTCTTTTTTTTTTCCACTGGATGGTTTTAGCTTCCTTGTCAAAGATCAAGTGACCATAGATGTGTGGGTTCATTTCTGGGTCTTCAATTCTATTCCATTGGTCTACTTGTCTGTTGCTAAACCAGTACCATGTCATTTTTTTTTTTTTATCACAATTGCTGTGTAGTATAGCTTGAGGTCAGGCATGGTGATTCCACCAGAGGTTCTTTCATTGTTGAGAATAGTTTTTGCTATCTTAGGTTTTTTGTTATTCCAGATGAATTTGCAAATTGCCCTTTCTAGCTCAGTGAAGAATTGAGTTGGATTTTGATGGGGATTGCATTGAATCTGTAGATTGCTTTCAGCAAGATAGCCATTTTTACTATATTGATCCTGCAAATCCATGAGCATGGGAGATCTTTCCATCTTCTGATATCTTCTTTGATTTCTTTCTTTAGAGACCTGAAGTTCTTATCATACAGATCTTTCATCTCCTTAGTTAGAGTCACACAAAATTATTTTATATAATTTGTGACTATTGTGAAGGATGTTGTTTCCCTAATTTCTTTCTCAGCCTGTTTAATCTTTGTATAGAGAAAGGGCATTGATTTGTTTGAGTTAATTTTATATCCAGCTACTTCACTGAAGCTGTTTATCAGGTTTAGGTGTTCTCTGGTGGAATTTTTAGGGACACTTATATATACTATCATTTCATTTGCAAATAGTAATATTTTGACTTCTTCCTTTCCAATTTGTATCCCCTTGATCTACTTTCATTGTCGAATTGCTGTGGCTAGGACTTCAAGTTCTATATTGAGTAGGTAGGGAGAAAGTGCGCAGCCTTGTCTAGACCCTGCTTTTAGTGGGATTGCTTCAAGTTTCTCTCCACTTAGTTTGATGTTGGCTACTGGTTTGCTGTATATTACTTTCAATATGTTTAGATATGGGCCTTGAATTTCTGATCTTTCCAAGACTTTTATCATTAATGGGTGTTGGATTTTGTCAAATGCTTTCTTAGCATCTAACGAGATGATCATGTGGTTTTTGTTTTTGATTTTGTTTATATAGTGGATTACATTGATGGAGTTCCATATATTAAACCATCCCTACATCCCTGGAATGAATCCTACTTGGTCAATTTGGATGTTTTGATGTGTTCTTGGATTTGGTTAGAGAGAATTTTATTGAGTATTTTTGCATTGATATTCATAAGGGAAATTAGTCTGAAGTTTTCTATCTTTGTTTGGTCTTTATGTGGTTTAGGTATCAGAGTAATTGTGGCTTTGTAGAATGAATTGGGTAGAGTACCTTCTGTGTCTATTTTGTGGAATAGTTTCAGAAGAACTGGAATTAGGTCTTCTTTGAAGGTCGATAGAACTTTGCACTAAACACATCTGGTCCTGGGCTTTTTTTGGTTGGGAGACTATTAATGACTGCTTCTTATTAATGACTGCTTCTATTTCTTTAGGGGAAATAGGACTGTTTAGGTCATTAATCTGATCCTGATTTAACTTTGGTACCTGGTATCTGTCTAGAAATTTGTCCATTTCATACAGGTTTTCCAGTTTTGTTGAATATAGCCTTTTTCTAGAAGGATCTGGTGGTGTTTTGGATTTCCTCAGGATCTGTTGTTATGCCTCCCTTTTCATTTATGATTATGTTAATTAGGATGCTGTCCTTGTGCCCTCTAGTGAGTCTGGCTAAGGGTTTATCTATTTTATTGGTTTTCTCAAAGAAGTAGCTCCTGGTTTGGCCGATTCTTTGAATAATTCTTTTTGTTTCCACTTGGTTGATTTCACCCCTGAGTTCGATTATTTCCTGTTGTCTACTCCTCTTGGGTGAATTTGCTTCTTTTTGTTCTAGAGCTTTTAGGTGTGCTGTCAAGCTGCTAGTGTATGCTCTTTGTAGTTTATTTTTGGAGACACACAGAGCTATGAGTTTTTCTCTTAGGAATGCCTTCATTGTGTCCCATAAGTTTGGTTATGTTGTAGCTTCATTTTCAATAAACTCTAAAAGGTCTTTAATTTCTTTCTTTATTTCTTCCTTGACCCAGGTATCATTGAGGAGAGTGTTGTTCAGGTTCCATGTGAATGTTGGTTTTCTATTATTTATGCTGTTATTGAAGATCAGCTTTAGTCCATGGTGATCTGATAGGATGCATGGGACAATTTCAATATTTTTGTATCTGTTGAGGCATATTTTGTGACCAATTATATGGTCAATTTTGGAAGAGGTGCCATGTGGCCCTGAGAAGAAGTTATATCCTTTTGTTTTAGGGTAAAATGTTCTGTAGATATCTGTTAAATCCATTTGTTGCATAACTTCTGTTAGTGTCCATGTGTCTCTGTTTAGTTTCTGTTTCCAGGATCTGTCCATTGATGAGAGTGGGATGTTGAAGTCTCCCACTATTATTGTGTGAGGTGCAATGTGTGCTTTGAGCTTTACTACAGTTTCTTTAATGAATGTGGCTGCCCTTGCATTTGGAGCATAGATATTCAGAATTGAGAGTTCATCTTGGAAGCTTTTGTCTTTGATGAGTATGAAGTGCCCCTCCTTGTCTTTTTTGATAACTTTCGGTTGGAGGTCAATTTTATTCAATATTAGAATGGTTACTCCAGCTTGTTTCTTCAGACTGTTTGCTTGGAAAATTGTTTTCCAGCCTTTTACTGTGATGTAGTGTCTGTCTTTTCCCCTGAGATGGATTTCCTGTAAGAAGCAAAAAGTTGGGTCCTGTTTGTGTAGTCAGTCTGTTAGTCTATGTCTTTTTATTGGGGAATTGAGTCCATTGATATTAAGAGATATTAAGGAAAGTAATTGCTTCCTGTTATTTTTGTTGTTAGAGTTGGGATTCTGTTCTTGGAGCTGTCTTCTTTTAGGTTTGTTGAAGGATTTCTTTCTTGCTTTTGCTAGGGTGTAGTTTCCATCCTTGTGTTGGTGTTTTCCCTTTATTGTCCTTTGAAGGACTGGATTTTTAGAAAGATATTATGTGAACTTGGTTTTGTCATAGAATATTTTGGTTTCTCCATCTATAGTAATTGAGAGTTTTGCTGGGTATAGTAGTCTGGGTTGGCATATGTGTTCTCTTAGTGTCTGTATAATATCTGTCCATGATCTTCTGGCTTTCATAGTCTCTGGTGAGAAGTCTGGAGTAATTCTAATATGCCTGCCTTTATATGTTACTTGACCTTTTTCTCTTACTACTTTTAATATCCTGTCTTTATTTAGTGCATTTGTTGTTCTGATTACTATGTGTTCTGGGTGTGTCAGAGTTCTTGGCAGTCAAGCTCCTCTGAGACCCTGAAATCCTCGTGTGACCCAGTTCCTATTATCCTGGGATCCTGTTGTCCTAAGATTCTGGGTGTGTTACAGTGCCTGGAAGTGGTGTCTCCTTTGAGGACCATGGAGCTCTCTGGTCTGTTCGAAACCAAGGTAAACCAGAACTGATCAAAAGGATACTCTGGAGCTAGAGAAAGTACCCAAAGAGCTGAAGGTGTCTCCAACCCTATAGGTGGAAGAACAATATGAACTAACTAGTACCCCCAGAGCTCATGTCTCTAGCTGCATATATAGCAGAAGATAGCATAATTGGCCATCATTGGGAAAAGAGGCCCCTTGGTCATGCAAACTTTATATGCCTCAGTACAGGGGAACACCAGGGCCAAGATGTTGGAGTGGGTGGGTAGGGGAGCAGGGCAGGGGTTGAGGGAGTGTTTAGGGGACTTTCGGGATAACATTTGAAATAGAAATGAAGAAAATATCTAATAAAAATTGAAAAATAAAAATAAAAAAAAAGAACCTCTGGTCAGGAAGGGCTCTGGTGTCCATGTGCCTGCTGTCACAGGCCTGTCACAATTGGATTAGAACTGATGTTGTGTTCCACTCACCAGTGATCCTAAGATCACGTGGAGAGTCCTCTGGGGACTGTGGGGGTGTCCGCCGACTCTGTGCCCTAGGTGACCTGGTGCTGGCACTGACCAGAAGGGACTTGTGCCCCTGGTCAGGCCGGTTTTCTGTTTCACTACTGCTGTCTAAGGTCCCCCACGATTGAATTGGAACAGATGTGTTCCACTCACCAGTGATCCTAAGATCACGTGGAGTGTCTTCTTTGGACTGTGGTGGTGTCCACCGATTCCACACCCCGTGTTTAAATTTCTTATTTGCATGTATGTGTCTAGCTTTCCTAGGATCATTTTTCCCACTTTATTTTAAGCATAGCTGTGTCATTTCATGGAATTTTTTTCCTTTGTAATATCTTGTGTTTTACTGAGAGAAGTTAGAAGAGTTTTTCAGTGTATAGATTTCACTACAGTGCTGGGAATGGAAGTCCTCTATTAAGTGTTTGTTAAAACAAGTTAGGCACATGATCAGAAAAGAACAGAAAGATAAGTCCGTAAGGAGAAACTAGATGAGTTCGATTCACTTACTTTGTTAGTTTTCTGCATAGTCTCATTATGTCATTAGTGAATGTTCTGTTTTGTGAAAAACCACAAACATGTCATGGTATTACTTATCTTTAGCCAGAGGCATGATTTTTCTTGAATTATGTTCAGTTCCAACATCTGTGGTAAATTCAGATCCTGTTTGTGGCTGGTCTATGGTAGAGTGCAAAGGCACTTTGGGGTCAGGAAGTGGCAACAATTTGTTCAAAAGACAGAAAAGACTGCAAAAAAAAAAAAAGCTCATATGTTCCTGGCAGGTAATTTTCACAGTTAAAGGTTAATTTTTAAAAAGTAAGGCTTCCTCTATCTAGTTAGTTGTAATGTCATCACAACAGTTCAATTTTAAATCAAGTTTGGAAGTTTATTCTTGATTCTTTTCTATATACACTCTTTGTGACTAGTTAAATATATCATCTGTGTTTTGATGTTTTGTTTTGTTTTTTCATTAAACAAGATCATTTTTCTAATTTCTTCCTCTGGTTTTAGGGTGTTGTTAGACAGGACATTCAAGTGACATCGCAGTCTAAAGTTGGTAATGGGACATTTAAACCTAGTTTATTTTCGTATATTTTCATGGAACATTGAGTAGGTGCCAGCCACTGTTGTAGGAATTGGCTTCCAAAGGCAAATAGGAGATAATTTTTATTGCTAAGGTGTTCACAGAAAGAACAATATACAGGAAAAGAAAGGCAATATGATATGTTAGTTGCCTGAATAGAGTCTTGTTTCTGATACTCTGGAGGGAATAGGCTGTGGGCTACAATTCCTTGGAGCTTCTGTAGTCTTCTAAGTGCTTAGAGGTGGGGGTCTCTAAACTGAGGACACTGTTCATGTGCATGTTTGGAGACATGTTTGAGTGCGAAGCTGAGCAGCAGTCGCCATATGCTTTTTCTCTACTATCCATTTGGTAAGATTTTTCAATCTCAGCATTTTCTTCATCAAACCCACATTTGAATTCAAACCCATCGCTTAATCTTTTAATCCTAAATAATTTGGACAAACCAGAAATGTGTTTCCTGGCAAAGAGAATGCCTTCTTCAAACAGAAGAATGAGATGCATGACTAAACAGCTCTGCTCCTTTTAAAAGACATCCTATTCCAGACAATGCCCTTTGTTTGGATAAGGGAGTAGGGCTTAATGAAATTGATGTGTTTCCATGTAATAAAAGATAACTGGATTAGCTGTAATGGTAAAATAGGAACAAGACTCATCTAGATGGGTTTGGAGTCATTTATTAAAGAATTTTTATTTCTTCAAGTTTATTTATTATCCTCATTAGACCTCAGCTTAATCTTTGAAAACTTGGGCTTTAGATGTTGCTTTGAGACTAAGATTCTATGTGGAAATATTTGATGAGGAACTCTAGAAAAGACTAAGTTCTGCTTTCTAAGTAACAGAGACTAATCTGCAATAAACTACCAGGATCAAACAAAAGAACACATCATTCTATCTTGTCTCAGTTATAAAAGAATAATGTATGGAGTCCTGGTAACAGAAGAGAAAATGGTGACCTGACTGTTGTACTCTGGCAAAGCAGAATCACACTAATTTAGGACAGCTATCAGGCAAGTAACTCATTATTCACAAGACCAAGAGCCTAGAGACTGGAGGCCCACCTGTTTTCTTTGGCATGGGACATTCTAATAGATGTTTACATAAGGGCCATCATGCAAGCTATAGGATGGGACAGTGTTTCTAAAAGTGTTCTAAGAAAGGTGACCTAGTTTAATCTTGCATTTGCACATGCATTTTAATACACACCTGTGGAACCATGAGCAGGTTATCACACCCCTATTTTACAAGTGAGGCTAAATGCACTGAAGTGAAAATAGGAAGGTCTCTTAAAGAAAGACCATTGAGAAAGTGATAGTATAGATGGGAACTGGAATAGAAACACCAGATTTAATCTTTGGGGCCCAGGGTATGATGTAAGAGCTCTTGGTTTCAAATCCTAGCTTTGCTGATGACTAAATATACACAGTCTACTTACAGTATCAAATCTTTAGTTTCCCCAACTACAAAATGGAGAAAAAATGCTTTTGCTTACAGGTTGTTATGAGTATTAAACAAGCAAGTGAAGTCCTTTATTCTGCTCCATCATATAGCAAAAGCTCATTACACATACTTTTTGGCACTATGATATTTATATGGTAATTGTTAGTATAGTTACTTCTAAAATGTATGCCGCCTAAGTTAATAATAAACGAGTCAACTTTTTTCCTAAGCTCTCACATTAAAGTGATAAACGAAACATGACACCTACTTTGAAGGTGTCTGAAGTCTTGGGGTGAATAAAAATATGAATAAAAATTTATGTGAAATGTGCACTAGCTGGAACTACATAGGAAGCTTCCTTTCTGACAGCTATATTTCAAATTTCAGAAGGTTCTTTGCAATCTCTTAGGGGAAAAAATATATCAGTGGTGTTTCTCAGCTTTGAATCCTAGGATCTATAAGACCAGCCTTCCAAGGAAGACATAGTTATTTATGCAATGGTGGTATTATGGTTATGGGGTTAACCAATGTCTCTCTGATTCAATTTGACTTCTGCATAAGCAGCAACCACTTTTAACTGATGAACCATCCTTTTAGCCCTGGAAAATGATATGTTTAAAAATATTATTTATTTAGTTTATATAATATCAAGTTTAATAACCAGCTTACAAAATTCTTGAACACTTTAGAATTGGTTCTCAGAATCCAAAATGAGATGGCTCTAGGACACAGCTATAGTAAGCATACATTTCCCCATGGTATCACTGGTACAAGGAAAAAGGTTCTCTAGATTGTGTCTATGTGCTATATTTATCTTGCTAGTAAATAAGTAAGACTCCATAGGACATGGGGAAATAAACAAACAAACAATAACAAATGGAGTCTTGAAGAATAAATAGGAGTCAGGTTGATTCATTATTATGAATATTTATTGAGAACCCAGAGGCATTGGATCAGAAATAGATACATGGAGGTGAAAAAGACTCAAGCCTGACTCATAGAGTTCATAGAGAAAGGAAGAAGTTCATTCATCAACCAATATGTCTTCATTTCTTACTCTTTGTGATGGTTAGTGTTAATTATAACCTTGACAGAAATTAGAATGACCTGGGAAATGAGACTCTGGGTGAGCCTGTGGGAAATTATCTTGAATACATAAGTTTAGGTGGGAGTACTTATCCATTATGGGTGGCGCCATTCCCTATTTAAGATATCAAATTGTACAAAGGGGCAAAGGGAAGTGAGCAGCAGCATTCATTCATCACTCTCAGCCTCCTGATGGTGGATCAGATGTGACCAGCTGCTTTTGCACCTTCACTTCTCTGTCATGAGCGACTCATCCCTTGAACTGGAATATAAACTCTCTCTTCTTTAAGTTGCTTTTTCTCATAGTGTTTCTTCACAGCAAATAAACAGTACCTAAGGCATTCTACCATAATCCACATGCCATGGATTTGATAATGAGTTGCCATATGCAACTATAAAGCAAAGCATTAAATACTACAACAGAAATATGTAAAAATGTTTTGGAAGAATTAGAAAGCTTTCATAGAACCTTTTAGATTTTACATTTCTCATACACATATCACACTCTACCTGCAAAATAACCTTTTCCTTGCCTCTGAGCAGGTGTATTTTTTCTTACTTTTCCACTCCTCATTTGATTTGGCTCTTCCAAATCCAAACCACTTCCTGATATGCATTTCAAATTTGATCTTTCAATTTCTCTTACTGACCTCTTGACCACTGTTTTATGTGCTCCCTCTGGGCTCCTACAGCAAATGTATGATTATAAAATTCTCTTGCAAATGTTAAAAATTATTGTCTGTGTGCATCAGTATAAGGTGAGTCACGTATAGTATAACCAAGGCTGAGAAGCAAGCCCGTCATCTTCAAAATTGTAGGGATTCAGATTGTAGAATTGGGAAAAGGGAGAGTTGTAGATTTATTGAAAGTTCATGAACTCTTTCAATTTTAATGAGTATTAAACTCTGATAGAAGATGGGCAAAAGGTCAACATACATTTTACAAAAGGATCTGAGACCAAAGAAAGGTATGTGATATTCAATTAAAAATACCTCAGTCTCTTATGGACCTGTCTTTGAATTCATATCCTGCTGTTTCTTAGCTGTACATTTTTTTAAACTTATTGAGACTTTATTCCCTTACTTGGAAGTAGAGGATAATATATCCACCTCATGTGAGGATTATAAGGTCTATCGGTTCATGAGATTATGGACTGACATTTCTCATTTTTATGACCTTTGTGCTAGGCACTGTTAGCTTGCAATATGCTTTTATTAAATAAATGCTAGACTTGGTTGTGACTATGAAGTTATGGAGAAATGTCATCACTTCCCATCACAGTGAAAGACACACAGACAATTTCTCCATTCAAATGACCAGAATAACAACTTGCACTTGAAAATGATGAGGAATGTAAATGAAGCCAACATTAAAAGAAGAAGTGAAATTAAGCTCTTGATATATTTGTTAAAATGATCTAATTCCTTCTGGTGGTAACTCATTTCAGATCTTTCTCAACTATTTCCTAAAGCCTTAGTAGTGTACTTATGTTTCTCACTCATTGAGGTCCTTTTCAGTTTCAAGTTGCAGACAGAATTCCCAAGTAACAGGGAAATTTGAATTTGTTGTGGTTAGGAACTGAAGGCTGGTGTAGGTGTATATTTTAGGACACAGCACTCCCCTTCTCTTCTCAGCAGAAGCAGCCATTGTAAAGAAGGAGGCCTATTATATATTCATTCTTAGAATCGTCCTGGGCATAGAGTTGATGATTCAGGGCTACAGTTAAGTAACTTCTCCTAAATATCTATGTCTACTTTCCAGCACCTATGCATATTTCATCTTTCAAGGCAAAAGAACTATGGAGATCTGATTAAACTAGTCATTTAAAGGAGTACAGTAGCCAGGTGTTCCCAGTATAAACACAAGGTCTTTGAGAAAAGGGAAGATCCTGATGTGGGAGGACATGCTTGTCAGTCTAGCACTTAGCAAGGTGAGGCAGGGAGATCATGAGTTCAAGGCATAGATGATCTATACGGGGCTTCAAAGTGTAAATTTTGAAAAGAGCTGGAGATATAACTCACAAGATAACAAACCTGTCTTGCTTTTAAGCCATGAATGTATAATTCTCTATTCAGCAGTACAATACTAACAAATATATTGGAACTTGCTTCTCTCTAGTAAGCCAAATGACTTGTAGCTACAAATGTACCAGGACCTTGAATTTTAGTCTTGTTTTGCATCTGAGGCTTAGCATATGCTATGGGTTTTAGGAGCATAGGTGACATTACAACCAATCGAAAGCTCCGAAAACACAATAGTTGAGCATACTTATCTAACACCAATAGATGAATATAACACCCATTCATACATCATTCATTCATACAACACACACACACACACACACACACACACACACACACACACGCACACACACACACACAGGCACACACCAGAACAGGCTTCAACTACATTCTATAAAATGATATCTCTCCCAAATAGTCCTGAGCAAAAAAAGTAATACAGAAAAGAATTGATAGTATATGACTCATTTAATAAAAATTTCAAAACAAGGCAAAATCAACATATGGTGGGAAGCATGGTCCATGTAGGCAGACATGGTGCTAAAGAAGTAGCTGTGAGCTCTACATCTAGATCTGCAGACAACAGGAAGAGTAAGACAACATCTTTCCTGGTATGGGCTTTTGAAACCTCAAAGCCCTAGTGACATACTTCCATCAAAAAGGCCACACCACCTAATGCTTTTAAATAATTCCATGCTCTGTGCATTCAAATACATGATCCTTTGGGGGTCATTCTTACTCAATCCACCACACCACAAGCTAGAGGACAGCACCCATGAAGGAGAGAGTAGCTGGAGATACCAGGATGTTAGTCATGTGTATTTTGGTCTGATTGATCACTGTATGGGTACTTCTTGGAAATTTATGATATTGATTATAATTCTTTTTAGTTGTATGAATACAGTATCTTGATGAAAAGAAGAAAGAAAAATCAAGATTTATTCTGAGAACTGTTTTCACAGTATGTAGAGGAACATTTGGCTTTCGCTATCTCTCTATTGCACATATTATCCTTTTATGTGTCTTTGTCACGCTCATTGGAATTCATAAGAATGCATGTGTGATCATTGACTGTTTTCTGTTTGTCCTTCTAAATCTCTGCTTCCTCCTCTAGTGTAATCTGTGTCCTACGAAGTTTGCCTGGATTGTCTTCAGGATGGTGGCAAGCTTCCCAAGAGGCTGAAAACCTCAACTGAAGGCAGATTGTCCTTTATGCCTGACCTTGAAAGTCAAGAAGCCTTATGGATGTCACAGTCTCAGAGTTTGAGTCTCTAAGGCTGGTCCATGATCTGGGTAATTTATCTGTTTTTTTCAGCATGAGCTCAGTACCAGCTCCATAGGAGGCACAGGATAAGTCATTATAGCCCATTGCATGGTAAGTGTCTGAACTTAAGCTCCCTAAAAGCTCCATTTGTTGGGAGATAATTAATGATTCATCTCTAGGATTATAGAGCTCAGGTAATGTGATGGATGCTATTATCATTAATGAGTATTAAAATCCACACTTCATGACTGCACTTAAGCCATAGAAGGCTAATCATTAGCAGTGCCAGGGACTCATGTAACTGTTGACCATATTCCCTCAGATTTGTAACAGAAATATTGTTCTCTATTAAATGTCCACTTTTTAAGCAGGCAGAAAGTTATAATGTAATATAGTAACCACAAAATTGCAATTTAACATATTCACAAATGTATAATATCCATGATAAAGGTAGGAGCATGTCTTTGTGGTTGAGACCCAAGGAGGAAATTGATGTGATTAATAGGTAAAACTTGGAAATGTGGACTGTAAGTTCATGGGAAAGAATGGGAGCTCAGCAGAAAGCTTTACAAAGCAGTGTTGTCAAGTAAAGTCATTTCATAATTTCCTTATTAGAAATGTGCAAAAAATAGTCCTTTTCTTTTTTATACAATATTTTATGTTCCAATCTAGCCTTAAGCAACCCTGTGCCTGGTCTGGCAAGCTGGCATAGTAGGTAAAGGCACCTGTCACTAAGTCTCTAAGCCTGACAAACTTAGCTTGTTACTCTGCCTCCCCTCAGAAGAAGGAGAAAACTGACTTCCTCATAGTCTCCTTTTTGATGTGTGTGCTTGCACACATGTATACACACACACACACACACACACACACACACACACACACACACACACACACACACATGAAATCTCTTGTACTGCAGAGTGAACTTGAACTTTTGATTCTCCTGCCTCTACCTCCCTGCACGCCAGGCAAACATTCTACCAAACAAACTACATCATCAGCTTCTACATAAAGACGATTTTGAAATTATTATAGCAATTTTTAATCTTTAAACTCTGCTCTCAACTTCAACCTACATATTTGCTTACTTGTATAAAGCTAACATACTCAAAGGCCTGCCCAAAAATCTAGTCAGTACTCTCTAGCTGTAGAATGTTAACACTTCAGCAAGTTAATACCTCTCAGGAAATGTCTGACTTTGTCTCCTTGTCATGTCCTAATGAACTGAGAATCTGGAAATTTTAATAGGAATGTGGAAGGGTATGATGTCACACACCAGTAACCCCAGCTTTTAGGAAGCAGAAAGACCGGAAGTTCAAGGACAACCTGGGCCATGTAAATCCCTTGTATGATAAAAGTATGCTCAGTATCTTTCTGTGCAGGTTGTTACATAGTCTTACAAATGCAGTAGCTTCAAACAGCTCATTGTATTAGTTCATAGGTCTGTGGTGTGACACAGTTTCACTAGACTGATAGCAGTGTGCTGGCAAGACACCCACATTCCTCTTGGATGTTCTAGGGAAATATCCATTCTCATGCTCGTATGGGTGAAAGGCAGTTGAGTTCTTTTATTTTGGACTGAGGTCTGCCTTTGTCTTTCTGGTTGTCAGTTGGTTTCCCAGCGTGGAGAGCTTCACTGCTTCTAGAGATCAGCTTCAGTCCTCGGTTCACGTGTCTCTTCATTGGTTTTGAACTTCCACTACCATGCTGGTAAACTGAAGCCCTTTGACTCTTCCCAAACAGGTTGCTTTTCTGCAATGTTTCATTTCTAAGATGTACGGAGGAATAGCTATCATCAGCATCAGCAGAGAAATGTGTCTATGATGGCTGTCACAATGTGTGCATTTATTTAGTCTTGATTTGCCAGGTTTCAAATCACATTCCAAGGACAGCCAAACACGAAAGCTCCCGGGATAGCACCTCCCACCATTTCCTTTGATGTGACTCTTCACTGTTTTCTTGGTAATAGTCTTTTCTTTGTACTTTGCCTTTGTCCTGATATTGGCATTTCCTTCTGCTCCTGTGCAGCTCTTCCCAAACCAAAGCTCACCTCGGTATCTTTCAGTAATTTCAGCTGACTCATTTTCCTTTTCCTCTCCCCGAGACCTTTGGCTTCCTTTGCCTTCCACGCCCCATTGTTCATTATTTTGTACCAGTATTTTTAAATGTGAAAGTGGATTCCTTTGGGAATCATTAAAGTTAAAAAATTATTTTCTTACAGAAATAACTTTATTTTCAAGTCTAGAAAATTTTTAATTGTGTGTTTATGTGAATGTATGCAATTAACAGTGGGATTATCATTCCACTGAAGAAGTCAATATGAGCAATGTTGAGAAATGAGCCTTCTCCAACTTGAAGACAATAGCACTGGTCCTGACAAATAGCAAAAGAATTCAGCAAATAGGTAGAATTCATGCACTTTTAGGCATATTTAGGGAAATGTATATGGTACCTTGGTTTAAAAAAAATGAAAAAAAGCCTTTGAAATGAGCACATCAAGTTTAAATTTCTGTCATGCTTTAATGACCAGTCTTTATTATTTGCTTCTTATTATTTTGGCTTTTTTGAATGCCTAGATTCGGATGCTGGCAGGACCTTTCCAAATATTCATCCCTTCAAGGCTCAGCTCAGATGTTCCCTGTATACTTCTGTCACCACCCTAACCACTGGTCATCTCTCTCCTTCCATTCAATGCTTTCTGCTTTGCACTGCTTCTGTGGTTGTAATCAACACATTCTTGGATCCAACATGATGCCAACTGCTGTGGTCAGTGAACTTATTGAGCTGTGCTGAATTAAAGACTGAGTAAGTTCACCAGTATCCTGAGGATTTCTCAAGACAGTTGTGTATGCTACATATTAATCTTTTCCTTGGAAACCCCTACTTTCTTATTTCAGGTATGAATTTTAAATGTCCAAATGTAGATAGATTAATCAGACCTTTAGGTTTCAATTTTTGCATTTAGTGAGTCTTCTCTAATGTCTGCCTGCATAATAGCAGTCTGTGCCTCACAGCTAGCTGGGTGCCTTCCAACATGGCTCACGGGTTGAGTTTTTAATGCTCACACGAATGTTTTTGTATTCCATAGGCAAAGACTGTAGCCATAAGCTGTACTCTTCCCTGACGATTCTGCCCAGCGAGTCTAAAGTAAACTGACAGCACAGAATAGAAGCATAACAGGGGGATTAAGAGCACACATTCTGAATCACACAGACTCGGGTTCAAATCTTGAATTGCAATTTAAAAGCCACATGACCATGGGCAAATTACAGAATCCAGCTGCTTTAGCTTTCACACATCTAAGACAAATATCAATGAGGACTTTTTTTTTCAACTTTTATTAGATATTTTCTTCATTTACATTTCAAGTGTTATCCAGAAAGTTCCCTGTATCCTCCCCCCTCCCGGCCCTGCTCCCCTACCCACCCGCTCCCAACCCTTGGCCCCGGCGTTCCCCTGTATTGGGGCATATAAAGTCTGCATAACCAAGGGGCCTCTCTTCCCACTGATGGCCAACTAGGCNATATGCAGCTAGAGACATGAGCTCAGGGGTACTAGTTAGTTCATGTTATTCTTCCACCTATAGGGTTGAAGACCCCTTCAGCTCCTTGGGTACTTTCTCTAGCTCCTTCTTCCTTGGGAACCCTGTGTTCCATCTAATAGCTGACTGTGAGCTTCCACCTCCATGTTTGCCAGGCATTGGTATATTTTCCCCCGAGACCACTATATCCGGGCCCTTTCAGCACCATCTTGCTGGCATATGCTATAGTGTCTATGTTTGGTGACTGATTGTGGGATGGATCCCTGGCAGCCACTTTTAATTGATGGTGTTTTCAGATTCCTTTACTCAGAGCAAAACGGGGCCATGGCAGCAGCTCTCCCCACAGGAATCTAGGGGCAAAAAAGTGAGATAACCTTTTTTCTAGAGCTTTTCATATAGCCTGGAATATGCTATGTAACATCACACCCACCCCCATCACTCCCTATACCCCTACCCGTTCCACCGGCTGAAGTTTCAGCTACCTACAGCCAATCATTGTAGTCTCAAAGTATTAAAATGGAATCTTCTAGACATATAATCTTATAATTTAGTAGGTATAGACAGGCAAAGTGAAATTTTGAGCTATATAGTGTACCTTGAGGAAACCAAAACTCCCCAGAAAAAATTTTAAAACACTATAATTTTTTTTGTATGTACCTAGAAATATTTGAAAACTACTTCTTCAGGGGAAAAAAATAACACATTAGAGCCATCAGATACCAGACAGTGCTTATAGCTCTCTTAGAAAATAAAGTACAGAAAAAATTAAAGGTAGAATGCAAGATAAATATACTTAAGATAATGAAAGTGAAAAGTTAAAAGTATTAAATCTTTGAGAAATACACAAGCCATTTGGAAAACAATAAAATTACTATGAATAATATTTTGTAAACATCAATATAAAATGAGAATTCAATGGGCACTATCAACAGTAAGTATGTACAATATATAAAAATAGATTTAGAAACAAACAAAACTCCAACAAGATGGTAAATATGATCAAACTATATTGCATGAAAAATTCAAATAAAAAATAAATTTACTCCATTACCTAAAAATGACTACTTTGTTACCACATTTGTATAACAATTTAGCTGCTATACCCATATAACTTTTGAGATATTTTTATATTTGTGAAAAATATGTGGATGTTATCTAGTCTTCAGCACAACAAACTGAAATATTCTGTCATCTTTCACATGTTTCCTAAAATAGTTTCCATTTTAATGTGTAAAGAAGTATATTTTTACATTTTTTAAGTTTATTTTCCCCCAGCTTCTACTTCTAGGATTTTAACAATTGATATTCTATCTCTTGGGAATAGAACCCAAATCTAGTACCCTGGAAGCAGGGCAGTTGAAAAATAAAAGATTTAAAAGTGTCTGGCAAGTGAAATTGACCCTGCAGGGTTAGTCTCAGCAAAGTTACAGAGAAAATCCTTATTTTCTACATTTTCTAGAACTTTCCTGAGTTGGTTTGTTTATCTTTATTCCACTGGGTTTTTTTTGTTTTGTTTTGTTTTGTTTTGTTTTGTTTTGTTTTGTTTTGTTTTGTTTTATCATGTCAGGCCAGTTTTGAGACCCTATGAATGAGATTGAGGAGAGATGGCTCTGGTCTTCAAGCCAGAGTCTCCTCCATTGCTGCTTTTTGCCACAGCAGCGTGGGAGGCTAAGTCTCCTTGAGCCGATACTCTGAGGTCAGATGGAGACAGATGAAAATCAGTTCTAAGGAGGGGGCTACAGATACACGTAGGCTCTCCTCATGAAGGCAGGACTTTCCCATTGCACCAGAGTCAACGATTTTTTCCCGGTTATATTCCACTCACTCCACTGGGAACAGGAAAGGAGAGCATCACACAGCTTCCTGACAGTTGTGACAAGGAACAGACGAAAATCTCTGAAAGAAACTTCATCTCTTCAGAAAACAGGAAAAAGACCCATATAAGGAAAAGTCTATAAAGCAAGATAATGCGGGCCAAGTGGAGGCTTCCCTAGGCTGCTACTGTGTAGGCTGAGATCTCCTTGGACCTGCTGCCAAGTACATCTGTGTGCACAGTTCCTGGGGCGTGTCTCCCTTATCTTTCTGCACTTTCAAAAGCTTGGCTCCCAACTTATTTCATCATGGGTTTTAACACAGTAGACTGAGGAGGCGTTTTGAACAGCATGACTTAGGGCTATTAAGCGTCATTTTCCAAATGTTGATTGAATTAGGAATCAATGACTCATATGACGGAGATGGGACATCTTTGGTGAAACCAATTTTACAGAATAGTTTCTGGATAACATTGAGAAGAGTCTTTGGACCAATTTGTCAGTCAAGACCCAGCTTGAAAACCTGTCTGGATAATTGAAATCTTGCTTTCTTTGAAATGATGTTTTCATGATCACAAATGGAGGACTTCATAAAACTTTGGTATACAGCAAAGGCACTGTCATTTAAGTTAAGAGGCAGCCTGTTGAATGTAAAAAAATAATGTTTATCAGTTATCCATATGACGGAGGTTAATATACAGAATTTATAAAAAATAAAAACACCAACTGTCAAAAAAACCCAACCCAGTTAAATATGGGATATAAAACTAAACAGAGATCTCAAAGTATTAAATACAAATGTTGAGGAATATTTCTTAATGCAAATTTGAACTACTTTGAGACTTTATCGTATTCCATTCAGAGTGGTTCAGATTAAAGATAAAACAAAACAAAGCAAAACAAAACAATACTGATAGGTGTTGGTGTGGATTTTAGAAAATAGAACACTTACTCATTGCTGGTTGGAGTGAAAAGTGATATAGCCACTATGGAAATCAGTGTAAAGGTTCCTCAAAACGCCAGAATTAAATATACTCCACAGTCCAACTATACCATTCTTCAGAATATACCCAAATGACTCTATATACTCTACCATAGAGAAACCTATTCATCCATGTTCATTGCTCCCCTATTCGCTATAACTGGAAACTATTCACAAGTAAATGGAAACAGTTGATAAATGTCTATCAACTAATGAGTGGATAACAAAAATGTGAAAGATTTACACAATAGAATATTAAGCTGCTAAGAAAAATGAAGTAAACCATCGTGCAGATAAATATATAGCGATAGAATCACTCACCTGGACTGAGATAACTGAGACCCAGAAAGACAAATATCATAGAGTTTCTCTTATTTGTGAATATTAGCTTTGAGTCAGATATGAGTGGCTCATCTGGAATACCCATGGGGTTCTGTAAATTAGTTTAAGGGCCTTGTGTGGAGGCAGGGCATCCAATGAATGGAAAATAGAATGCAGTGGTATAAAGATTTAAAGGAATAATGCCCCAGGAAGGACGGAAGTGGAGTGGAATCATTGCAGAAGAGAGGACAGAAAGAGTGAAAGAGCCATAACTGGGGGATGGCCACAAGGAAGCAGTGTCTTCCAGAAGCAGCAGGGCAGCCACACATCTGCACACACAGCAGATGCTGAGAACAAGCACAAGACCTGTGCAAGATCAAGCCAGACTAAATTCCAGCATTTCGAGAAGAGGCAGCATGAAGTCCCACCCCTGCTCCCCAGTGGAGAACATACTGTCAATTGTTAGCTACTGGGAGAGGAAGTATTCATTTTAAGAGTGTTGTCCCTGGTTAAGGTGACTACACTCCAGAGGAAGATCATACCACTTGTGGTATTTAAAAACCTCCATGATTTGGGGGTTTCCTTGAGATTATGTTTGCCTGATTATGCCTGCATGTCTCGTTAACAAAATCTCCCAGGAGACTCAACCATCAAGGTCACTGAGAGTGGCATTCTATGTAAAAGTCATTTTTATCAGTACAATTCCTAAGGGACCCAGAGGATTCAGAGTAGTCACCAGGCCTGTTCCCTAAAAAAGAAATCTCAGAAATAAAGAGTAGAAAACCCATTCCAGTGCTGATTCATGAAAGGGTCCCTGGCCCCTTAAGGAAATGTTGAATTTCCTTTCTATGAGCTCATAAATGCTTGTGAATCTTAAAAAAAAAAAAAAAAAGTCACCATGCCTTTGGGGAAATTGAGAGAAATGGTGACAGGATTTGTTTCCTATTTATTTCAAATGTCCGAAAGCCCCGTGTCAGCACAGGACAAGAAGCTGTGAGGAACTATAAAGAATCTTCAGACATCTCCATGAGTGCCTGGTTAACAAACTCTATGGAGCTGAACTTGGAGTTAAGTTTTCAAAACCCACCAAAGGCCGGGAAGATCTCAGTTAATAACCGATTGATCTTTTAGAAGCATGGTGGTAATGTTTAAAAGAAGGAGCTTTGAGCTGCCATATCTCAGACAATATCACTCCACTATTGATACTACTCCAGGAGTGCATATGCATCGTGACAGCCAAAGGGTTGGGCCGGAGCAGTTGTGTGGTCCATGATAGCCTTACAGGGCACTGCTGAGCTTCCGGATGGGTAACTCATTATGGCAATGTCCAAACTGAAGAGCCATTCAGCCTGCATTCACTTACTGTTCTGTGCCAGCGATAAAGCCTTTGTTCACCAGCTGTACAAACAATGGCTCCCAAAGAAAAGCACTAGGTCTCTACCAGTGTTTTATTTTCCCCAGAGAAAAATCACTGGTGAGAATCACATATGTGTGCAGAAGGGAAAAGTACCCTTACCCTTAAAGAGCCCCAAATTCAGGATCCCCACCTCTTTAAGGGCATAGAGGCAGAGTCTAAATGAGATGAGGAAAGGACTCTGGAAGAGAGAAAGTCTTGAGTCAAAAAAGAACGTGTTTGCCAAGACCACAAAGAAGGAAGTCTGTGCAGAAGCTCCCTCAGCTAGGCAACCCAGGAAGGAAGAGTGGAGGAGGGTACACGAGCTATGTGGCCTGAAGATGGAGAGTCCTGCCTGAGTCCTGGACTACGGCTTCTTCATAAAAGACAACACTCACTGTTCTCCATGTCAGTGGTGGAGGCAGCTTCTGGTGAAAGCTCTTCATTTACCTGTGATTATGCCTGAAGGATCACATGCAGGGTTTTTGCCTGGGGCCAGACTTGCCAAATATTGCACAGTTTTGATTAGAACTCAAAGTCATTAGCCTCAATAGACAGTACAGATGTGGCACAAACAGGTCAAGATTTGATACTCCTGGTGTAGAATAAGAGGCATGTGACTTTGTGTGTGAGTAGGAACACTGTCCACGGATCTCCTGAGTAAAAAAGGTAAGGAATCCGCATTCACTTACATCTCCACGTACAATGCATTTCTTACAGCACTGGAGCCATTCTTGAATGAGAGTGTTTCCACTTGCTTTGATCCATGATCTTTGGCTTTGTCTGCCATTATACTATTTACTGAATATTAGATTAAACACCTATGTAGAATTGCTGTCAATCATTCATTTTAAACCTTGGTCAGAATTGGAGGTTTGCAAAAAGAGAAAAAAAAAATCATAGTCTTTTTTTTTTCTTTGTATGTTTGTTATGGTTCTTGGTCTTAAAGAGGATGATTTTGGTTTGTAGTTAACTTTTGTTCCAAACTTGTCAAGGGAATACCTAAGTTGCGAGAGGGAAAGGATGAGGGAGAAAGAGAGGGAGAGAGTAAGGGAATGGGAGAGAGAGAAATGGAGAGGGGGAGAGAGAGAGAAATGGGAGGGAGGGAGGGTGGGAGGAAAGGAGAGAGAGAGAGAGAGAGAGAGAGAGAGAGAGAGAGAGAGAGAGAGAGAGAGAGACTTTGGAAGGTAGGGGGACACAGGAGGAGTTGGGTCAGGAAGAGGAGCAATAGTGGTATAGAGGCAATGCCCATATATAACATTCTCAGAACCTTACAAATACAGGAAACACATATATCAGTATTAATATTTATAATTAAAAACCATTATATGATGTACATCGTAGATACTATCCTTTGTATGACTAACAGCCCAGTAAGTTTGTTTGCACTAGCTTTGGTACCAACATGCGGGTGCTTCTTGAAATGCTGTGGCACAGTGAAGTTGACAGTACTGGGTGATCAGAATCTCTTACCTCTGTTAGGATTTTATAGAGCTGTGGTTGCAAATGCACGCAGTCCAATTTTGTAAATGACCTTAGAAAGCAAGTGAGATGAAAGCAGGACATGGAGAGAAGAGTCAGTCAAGAGCTTATTAACCAGCAAGTGACTGCTTATGGCTACATGGGATTCCATGCTACCAGGGAACCTCTGAGAAATCACACAGAACACAATCCCATTTGTCTTCAGAGGGAAAAGGAATCTCGTTTTTGTTTGTTTGTTTGTTTGTTTGTTTTTTGAATAATTGTTGAGACTATACTACCTGACATTTGGCAACTACAAGGTTACTGACTGTGCCTGGAAAGAGAACTGGTGTGGGAACTCTGTGCAAGTGTCCCTCGTGAGAAGCAATGAACAAATGCATCTGATGACTGCGGTTGGCCTTGGAGATGAAGAAACCAAGTCACGCACCCTACAATTGAGAATTCTGAGCCCCACTTAGGAATTATGAAAACCCAGCAGTGTTTCAACAGTTATTGTCACGATGCAGCCGCTGTGACTTGGATGCTAGGTCGCCTAACACACATCCATCCACATGGGTGGATGGGATGATTTTTATGCAATTGTCAAGACTTCCACAAAGAAACATAACACTACATGTTTCAAACTTTAATTTAAATTAGCCAGATCCACTAAAAACGTGACAAGATCAAGGCTCCACTTTACATCTTCCCACTGCTCTCCCCAAGAACGAAAAGTATTTCTGTCTTTCCTTGGGATTCACTTCCATATGATTGGAAGTTGCAATTTTAAACACACCACACCGCCGCTATGGCAACCTGTGCAAGACCTGCCCCAAAATAAAAGACATGAAAGTAGGAAGGGAAACAATTGGAAAAAAGAAAAGGGAGGGAGGAGGGTAGAAAAGGGTAAGGGAAGCATGAATATATCAGAATATACTGCATATATGTGTGAATCTGGAAAAAAAGTAAAAAACATAATTAACCAAAAAATAAAACTAAAGAAAAAAAATCCAGAAAAGATGCAATAATGTTACGTGAAGAGAACCAAAGAGGACAGATAGGCTTAGGTCGGTCCAAGTGCAGTGCTGTAGCTCAAGTAGGAGTCTACTCCCCAGGTTACAGCACCCAACAGACAGAGTCCCACAGAGAGACGATAAAGGACCCACTTCTAAATACAGTCTTCCCCAAATCAAGATCTTAAATCTTAACATTTTCTTTCCCACAAGTTTAGAGGCAAAAGGAGCAGCTCCTTGTCCAGAAGACAGTAGTGTCCGGTTTGGCTAGTGTGGCAGTGAGAGGAATCCCTTAAAACAAAGGTGACGTGCTCTGCGTGGTGGCTGTATCCCATTGTATCAGGTCTTGTGGCATATTTTACACGGATAAAGACCTATTTTATGCCGTGCAAAGAGAATGTTCATGAAATGCTAAAGATGGGTGGAGTGACAAGCTTCTACATGAAAGAGGACGTGGGAAGGGCCACCGCTACCATCCTTTGCAGATGGAAGAGTCTCTGGCAGAGCTACAGCATGAAGAAACAGGAAATGGAGAACTTCCAACTTCTGTTCGGTCACATTGAAACTTACTATGCTACCATTGACCTCGTACCTTACCTTGACTTAGTTCAGCAGGTGCTCCAAAAGACTCCTGAGTTTTGTTTTTTAATCGAATTTATTTTTTACACTGCATATTCCATTCCCCACCCCTCATCCACACTCCGACTGTTCCACATCCCACACCTCCTCCCCACCCCACCCTGTCTCCACATGGATGCCCCCACCCCACCTGACCTTTAAATTCTCTGGGGCCTCCAGTTTCCTGAGAGTTAGGTGCATCATCTCTGAATGAACACAGACACGACAGTTCTCTATTGTATGTGTGTTGGGGGCCTCATATCAGCTGGTGTATGCTGTCTGTTTGGTGGTCCAGTGTTTGAGAGATCTCAGGGATCCTGATTAATTGAGACTGCTGGTCATCCTACAGGATTGCCCTTCCCCTCAGCTTCTTTCAGCCTTCCTGGAGTTTTAACTGAGTAATTGTTTGAGGGACGAATGCATATATTGGAGCTGCATGTCCTCAGAGTCCTCCCACTGATGTCTAATGTTCTCCCTCCTAAGCATGTACCATGTTTGAAAGACTATCAAGCTTGCTTGAGCTAAACCAAGAATTATGCAAAAGAAAAACATATAGAGGAATCTTAAGTTAAAAAATAGTGTTCTGTCAACCTGGTTCTTCCTCCTTAGATAATTCACGACATTTCCACCCCCCATGGGAGGAAAATTGGGAGCATCAACATACAGAAAACAAGCAAACCAGCAAGCATTGTTGAGATCAGTTCCTGTGTGTGCTTTCCGGAGGAAGCTAAGGCTTAGCATGAGGATCTGTACAGATGGCAAAGAAATCATGAGCTGCATAAACTGTTTGAAAGTCTGAGCTCCTCCTTAGAGAAGCACATCTAAATGATCTGCATTGGGTTGGGAAATCATTTTGTTCCATTCTTCACAAATTAGGATGAAAGGTCACATATTCTGGATTAAGTCTCAATATGCTTAGTACAGAGAAAGTTAGTACTGAGAAACAGTAGTTCTGCTTTTTTTATGCCCCAGTTTTCCTGGAATTGAATTATAGGATGTTCTGTAAAGTGAGAACTAAATATCCAATGAACTGTACTAATGGGTAAACCTAAGCAGATGGAGTGGAGTTGGATTCTGAGAAACATACTAGCGGCCATGGATTGGGTGGTCTTCTATTTTCTAGCATTCTGTAAGCACTGCTGACCTTTTCTTTGTTAAGGTTAGACCACAGTGGTAGTGAGACGATGTATCCAAAGACACAGCAAGCCTTTGTAACATGGATCCCTGTCTCTTTAAGGTTTTACTTTACCTCTATCTCCATAATGTTCCTTCTGCTGAGAGCAGTATCCCTCTTGCTAGCCTGACACTGTCTGGAACATAGACTCATCCCTCAGGACTCAGTCCAAGTGTCATCTCTTGAGGGAACCACTGCTACAACACCTATTGACCAACATTTTAACTTATTCTTTTGTTTAATAATAAATAGTTATTAGAACAGTGGCATCAGAATACCTGGAGGACTAGGAATGTATTATTTAAAAAGCATTTTCTTTAAACCTAGTCAAAACATTCTCTCAATCTGCAGAATATAGAAGGCACGAATGCCAGCACTACTTTTAGTAAACTCCTTAAGAGGTCTATCGACAACTGAACATTTAAGAAGAAAAAAAAAAAAAAAATGAATGCCAAGAGTGGTTCTCATGCCTGCAGTCCCTGCATTGGAGGTGCTGAAACAGGAGGGTCATCGTCAGTTTATGGCCAGCTTTTGCTATGGAGAGACTAGAGCAACGCCTGTCTCACAGCCACTATAGCAACACAACTTGGAGAATAGACCATGTGTCTTTTCTGAATCTGTTCCTACTTTCTAGAACGTGGCTGGGTATTCAGTTGGTGCTTAATAAATGTCGATCTGATTTAGTCCTTTCATCCTGCTCATTTAGTCATTTATTCTCCACGAATTTAGTAAAGCACTTACTGTGTCAAAGTTTGAATTTGAAATGTCTCCTGAAAACCCTCCATGTAGAGAAGGATTGTTGCCCCAGCTTGGTGCTATTGGGAAGTGGTGAAAATTTTTAGAGGTGGGGTCCAGTTTGTGGTCTCTGTGTCTTGGGGAATTCCCTCAAAAGGGACTGTGGACCCCAGGCTCTTTCATTCACATTCACCTCCCCTGTGTGAAGTAAGTGAATTTGCTTCATCCTCCTCACATGCCTTGTTTTCTGTTTTGCAAAAGTCCAGTCACTGGCTTAAACCCGGAGATCTGTGAGCCAAAATAAACGCACTGTCCTTGTAAGTCCGTCACTGCAGTTAATTGTTGTAGTGATGGAAGCTGAGTCACACGCTGCACACCACATACTATTTTGCAAACTAGCAACTTGGTGAGGAAGTCTAAATTGCCATTTTATTGTCGTCTAGTGTTTTTAAACCTCACAGTTGCCGTTGTTAATTGCATGGGTGCACTAAGCTCTTTGCTACAGCATTGAAACTTATGCCATCTTTGTTATTTCTACATAGTTGTTCTTGTTTTGTGGAAAACTAGCTTTCTCCCACCTTTCAATTCTGCCAAAACTTCCAAGCCCGACTCACTTCATTTAATCTGGGTAGCCTTTTATTTATGTATTTATTTATCCAACTTTTATTATATATTGTCTTCATTTACATTTCAAGTGTTATCCAGAAAGTTCCCTATACCCTCCCCACTCCCGGCCCTGCTCTCCTACCCACCCGCTCCCACATCTTGGCCCTGACATTCCCCTGTACTGGGGCATATAAAGTCTGCATGACCAAGGGGCCTCTCTTCCCAATGATGGCAAACTAGGCCATCTTCTGCTATATATGGAGCTAGAGACATGAGCTCAGGGGGTACTAGTTAGTTCATGTTATTCTTCCACTTATAGGGTTGAAGACCCCTTCAGCTCCTTGGGTGCTTTCTCTAGCTCCTTCCTTGGGAACCCTGTGTTCCATCTAATAGCTGACTGTGAGCATCCACCTCCATGTTTGCCAGGCACTGGTATAGTCTCCCACGAGACAGCTATATCCGGGCCCTTTCAGCACCATCTTGGGTAGCCTTTTATTTAGCCGGAGTCCTGTGTATTCTTTCCCTTCTTATTCATTGAGAAGGCCCGGCCATAGTTGTCCTTGTGATTGCTGTAGCCATTAGTGTTGGGGGAGGGGCTTTGTTTTGCTTTGTTTTTGTAGAGGGGATGTCCCATATTATTTTGTACTTGTTTTGTGCATACATTGCATTTCCCGATCATTGGAATATGAAACCTAGAAGAATGCTATATCTGAATTGCTCTTATACTTTCATATTTTAGTAATTGGAATATCTTCTGAGATAATTCATAGAGAAAAAGAAAAGAATAATGGAATATTTTGACAAGGAACTTAAAAAGTTCTCTCTCTCTCTCTCTCTCTCTCTCTCTCTCTCTCTCTTTTTACCAAAAGTCTCCATTAAACTCACAAGTTGTTCTTCACCTTGCAATGAAGTGTTTTCCCTGATTATGGAGGAAAACACAGATGAATCAGTACTATTAAAAACAACATGCTTTAGGAAGTATACACACCAAAGTATTTTAGACAAATATTTATCAAGTGAAGCAACAAACACAAGCTGAATGATACTAGTGTAAACACATGTGTGCAGAAGTAAGCAATTTTTAATGCTTGAGTAGAGAGTGGCTCCAACCAGCAGCTTCCAAATTCTGCTGTGTGCTAGTCATCGGAAAAATCCCATGCCCAGTAACGCTCTGTATCCACTAAGCCACAAGGTGTACACCTGCTAGGGAGGAATTTGTATGCTTTTTAAAACATACTATTAGATCAATGCTATTAGAATGTTCAACAAAGTTTAGAACTGTTTTAGTAGATTGTTAAGATAGGACCAGAGGATTATAACTAACAACAACTTACTATCTTTATGTGGATATAAAATACTTTGATTTATATAAAAAAAAATCAGGTATCCTAATGAATCTGTCTTATATTAAGTGTGCATTTGAATTGAGCTAATATGTGATAGTGAAATTCCAGAACAATGAATGGTTTATACCAGTTTGATTTAATAGGTTACAAAAAAATTAAATAGGACATGAAGTTAATAAGAGGGTGTGTGGGTGCTTGAGATGAGCTATAACTGTGGAGAAGGGGTAGATATGATTAAAATATACTGTATGGATAGATTAAATTCTCTGGAAAAATTTAAACAACTTTTTAAAATAAACAGTTTAAAATCACATGAGGGTAGAAGTTTGGCTGTGATATGATAGCTCACATTGTTTTTGGAGTTGCTGGCAGCTAATATTCCAGAATTCATCTAACCATGCTATGTACCTTCTACAGACAGGATAATCACACATGGACATTGAAATTAGCCTATAATAAAGTAAAAGTTGAAATAATACAAAATCAACTCATAAAAGAAAACTTAGGATTTTTTTGTAGTCTTGAGAATTTAACAGAAGAATATAAAATTATACAGTGTTCTACACTGTCAGTCAAGTGACCAAACCAAATAATAGGAGGAGGAGGTCTGATTCCCAAGAGTCACACATGTCATTTCATAAACAGTGCCATAATTAGCTTTATCGTGAGTTCTATAAAGACCCCACTACTGTCTCCATTTTCCAGATGAACAAATGAGTTACAATACTTAATTTTCATGCTAGAGGGTATTAGTTGAGGTTCCAGAGTAGAAATTTACATCCAATTGGCTCTGAGATTCATATTTTTTTGGAAAAATCCATAAAACCTTGTCCTTCCCCCTTTTCTTTTGTCTTCCTGTCTCTCTTCCTGTGGTAAAATGTGCTATGTAGCAGCAGGCAGTGTCTTTAAGAAAACAGGATTAAATTCTGACTTTAAGAAACCAGACCCAACAATGGCAACATAGTGTAGTGTGGTGCAGAGAGCATATTGAAGAGATGTGATCCCATGCTTGGCAGAACTCCAAATACCATAAAAGGTGTTCACTGGCTTGAATGGTTTCCCGATGAAGCACGTGAGAGCCTTTGACATCATCAGCTCTCAAGACCTAAAGTAGTTTATCTTTAAAATGTTCTTCCAGAGACCACAAACACTTAGGGAAGAAGACTTCTACCACACAAGATATTGCTTTGGGGACAGCTCTGTCCCTTGACCATTTTTAGAACTTCCACAAAACATAGCCAACGATGGATGACAAGATCCTGGTGGCCTGTCGGGAAGTGACTCCCTGATTCACTGTGTGGCTCAGCAGTTTCCCAGCTCCTCCACCCACATTTGTGACTTGCATGATTAGCTGTTTTCACCAAGAGGTCTGAAGAGTTAGAGACTCTCAGCCACATTCTGCATTCTTTGAATTGCATCATATCTTGGGCTAAGGAAAGAAAATACAGGATCTGTTTCAATGGGTCAAATGGGTTCTACTGCCACACCTACTATCAGCAAGTAGCTTATAGCCTGCTGGAGGCCTGGTGGAGACTATCTGTTGTTTGTGGATATAATTACAGTGGAATCACCAAGGCAGCTGTGCTACTTCCAAAATGCCATGCTGTTTCTTCTACAACTGTCTTTATTTATGCTCTGCTCTGTGTTTTAAATTCACACCTGTTCTTCATATTGAAATGGGTGCTTGATGAAAGATTCTAAAGTTTCAGGGTGATTATAGACTATTTTCCCCTTAAATGGAGATTGTTTACTCCTTATACCACAGCCCTATTACCTCACATGTAACTTTTCTCCTGATCTGTTTATGCAACTCTTAGCGACATTGTTTTCACTTCTCTGGGTTGGACTCTTCAACATCCCTGTTTTCTTTCCTTCCATAAGCATTCAAACTGTAAGTATCAAAACTTGTAGCCATCTAACCATCACCTTTCTCTGTCTCTATAACCACTTATGCCACATGAAATTGCATACATTATTATTTCTCTGATTATTAGCACCCAGTTTGAGCTGGGTATTCCACAGTTCTCTCTGTCTCTGTCTTTGACTCTGTTTTTATATTTCTGTGTCTCTATGTTTCTCTGTCTGTGTCTCTGTCTGTGTCTCTCTGTCTGTCTCTGTCTCTCTGTCTCTCTGTCTCTGTGTGTGTGTGTGTGTGTGTGTGTGTGTGTGTGTGTGTGTGTGTGCTTCTGGCCTTACTTCTCAAGGAAGCCATCTCAAATCATCAATGTTTCTTCAAGTTCCCCTCACACTGGGTTGACAGAATGCCAGTGGCTGCGGCTTCTCTCACACACTGGGCTCCTTTCCTTTATGCAGTTTATAGCTTAAAGGTTTTCACTGCTACACTCACCATTATTGTTTTCTCTTTACTTTATGGACCAGTTTTAGCCTTCATCTTTAAAAACATCTCATCCATCCTCCAGACTATGCTTCTACCAATCTTTTACCACACATTATCCCAATATGACTTCATTTTTCTTATACAATCAAACTGCTTTTTTCCATTATATCCCATTCTAAAAGTTTTTAAAACGTATCCTCAGATTTTGTATCTCCATAAACGTAAGTTTTTTTGTTTTACATCAGAAATGGTCCCACAGATTTTATTGTCCACCTAAACTCTAATAACAATATCAATTGTAATTTCTAATTTAATTTTGAAGACATTAGAGACACATATCTAGGCAGATAACCTTCCCAAAGTCTCCAGGAGTATTAGTGATGTACCTGGGTGCTAGGCCAGAGAAGGTTAGCCCATGAGATACCAGGTCTTCCTATATTGTTTCATCTGCTCCTTGATCTTTTCAGTAAGGTTTTCAAAAAATTATATAGCATGTTCACATTCATTTTCTTACCATGAAAATTGTCTTCTGGTTATGGGATCTTTGAAATCATTGTTGAAAGCTAGCAATGAGTGACTCACTGTCTGGTCAATCCAAGGGACAAGCATAGCTTTGTACAGAATTGTACCAGCCACAGACCTTAGTTTACAACTGTGATGGCTAACTTGGATTGTAAATTTGGTATGATCTAGAATTATCGAGGAGACAAGCCTCTGGCCATGCCTGTGGGAGATTATCTGGATTAGGTTAACTGAGATGGAGGGTTTACTTCAGCTGTGGTGAGCACTACTCATGGGCTAACGTTCTGAACTGAATAAACAGAACTGAGCTGGGCACAAGCTCTCTGCTCCCTTTGATTTGATGTGAGCAGCTGCCTCAGGCTCCTGCCGCTGTGACCTCCCTATCAAAGGCTGAGATGACATTGAGCTGTAATATTAACCAGTCCCCTCTCTCCTCAAATCACCTTCACCCGGGGCTTTTTGTCACAGCAATGAGTCAAGTAACTAATGCAATGACATTCAATATTAAGACCTCTTTCCACTAGCTTTAGAATAATTACTAAAGTATACCCATTAAAGATAAAGCCTTAAAATCAGCCCCTTTCTGACTAGGATGAATCTTTCCATCCCAGGTCCTATCTACCACTGCCTCCTCAAGTGAATCAGTAAAGTAAATATTATGTTCATCTTTCCTTTGGTTTAATTTTGAACTTTATTTCTCTGCTGTAAAAAGTATCGGGATACCTACAATTAATTTAATGTTACGTTTGTCAAGATTCACACATAGTCTTGTCTATCAATGGCTTTCATCAAATTCTAGCTTCTCTGTAGCAGTCTGGGCATAATACAGTATCTCAGCTCTCCCACTCGTGGGTATCTGAGTCTTGGGGTAATATTACTTTGGGCCTTATATTAATATTCTAGTGCTATTTGTTGGCATCTTTCTTTTTGAAAGTCAGTTCTCTTCCTCACTTTCTCCTCTAGGCTGAGCCTCCCTTTCATTCACTTTTTTTCTCATTTCATTCACTTTTACTATTTTTTATCATTCTTTTTTTTTTCCAGTTGAGAACCAACCAAGACCTTATGGCCTCTATTATTGAGTCATATATTTAGCTCTCAATTCCTATGTCCTAAGTCACCTTCATGCAATCAAAGGAAACTAGACACTCATGTTTTCACCATAGAGGGTGGGTTGAGAGTTTCTAAATTCCCGTTTTAATTCTAAGTATATTTCCTGACTTAGAATAGTATGTCAATGACATATCTAGGTTATCTTCTGAAATGGTGAAGACAATAAGAATCACTTTGTGTTGATTACAGGACTGGGGAGATTAAAGTGTAGAATAATGGATGAGTGTAAACTATTGTCTTCTGTTGTCCCATAAGTTAACCTCTCTTTTTCCCTTAACACAGACATCAACACTATGGGGGTATAACGTAGGAATTCAAGTAAGTGCATGGTCAGAATCTTTTGCCCTAGAGATAACTCTCAGTGGGTTGCTTGCATGTCCCAGCACTAATCCTGAATGGGAGATAGGAATAGAGTCGTTCTGCACTCAAGGTACTCAAGCATGAATGTCAGGGCAGTGGAAGAATAAAAGGTGAATCTGGCCTTTCTTCAATTTCCAGGTGATGCTAATCTAAATCTTGGCTCTGGGCGAATAGAAGATCCAGGTTTTTGTCAGTGACACTCAGATAAGAAAGTGGAATTTAGAGTCCTTCAAGTTACCAAAAAGTACAATTAGGGTTTTCAAAACAAGCCACAATTTCTCTAGGTTGGAACACTAGCATCTTAGTAGGTGAAAGAGGAAGACTCATAAAGGGGGTTTCCACTATGATTCTGATTGTTGTAAATGCACAGGCAACATTTATGACCAAAAGCTCACTTTCGTATGGAAACAAAACCCTCTGCACATTCTCTTTCCAGACAGACAGAATCCTACTGGGAGTATGGAATTACTCTGGGATGCGATATTGAACTGGCAATCACTTGTCAAAAGGAATGAAAAAAACCCAATATTTCAGTGAGATGAGAATGAAATAAAAGTCGACAGGAACATCCTTCCAAGGCACACTCATAGCGGGCCATAAAAGGCTGCCTTCATGGATTTATGACTAAGAATCTTCCTACCAGTATTCTTTCCCACACCAATAAATTGAAAACAATGTAAATATCCCAGAATAGCATATGGAAATGAGTAACTTATACTATAGGTATATATTTGGGTGGAATTGCAACAAAACTCCAGAAACATCAAACCATGCACAGGAAAGCAATTATTGTCCTCGTAAAGCATTATAATCTTAAATTAGGAAGTCACAGCCAGCTCCACAAAGTGAGTTTCAGGACAGCCAGGCTATACAGAGAAGCCCTGTCTCAGAAAAACAAAACAAAACAAAACAAAACAAAACAAAACAAAACACAACACAACAATTACCTACTTGGTCAATAAGCTTCTAAAACCTAAACCAATAGAAGGGAGAGGGAACATACCTTTTGTTGTTGTTGTTGTTGTTGTTGTTGTTGTTTTTGTTTTTTGAGACAGGGTTTCTCTGTGTTCCCCTGACTGTCCTGAAACTCACTCTGTAGATCAGGCTGGCTTTGAACTCAGAAATCCTCCTTTATCTGCCTCCCAAGTGCTGGGATTAAAGGCGTGTGCCACCAAAGTATGGCAAGGGGACATACCTTAAATGAGTGGACACAATAACACAGATGATATAAATTTAGTTGCAAAATGAAGGAATAACTCAGGCAGAGGAGATAGTGATTTCTAGTTGAAGATGGTGTACTGGATGAAATATGCCGTCTCTTATGTCCCACCAGGTAGGAGACTCTTCTCTTGGCCACTGGGTTTTAAGTGATGCAGGAAACAGTTTGTAATATAAAACCCCTTCTTTTCAGATTTAAAATCACATACCAAAGGTGCTATATCTGTGGTTTTACCATTACTCTAAAGCAATTGGTGGCATATGAATGGTATCTTGAACAGAGACAGGATTGGGACAACCTCAGACTCTCCAGAGACACCAGAGAGGGGGAGTAGTAACATGTTCATTAGACCTTTAAAATACCTTCCCAGTGCATGTATAAATAGTTACTAACTAAGGTGTTGTGTGTTGAAACGGAGGTGCACAAGATTCACCTAGGACATTACTCAATAAGCCAGGAGAGGTTAATTAAGATTCATGCTCAAAGTCTACCAATGTACATGCTATGGTATATATTAAGCTTTCAGATAAACAGTCATGAGCAAGCATTGGGGGGGGGTTTCATAAGTTCACCAACTACAGCTCTATCTTCATTCTCTGTAAATGTGCTGTTTGTATATCTGCCAGAGATTGAAGAGGACTAGCCCATCTAAAACCTTCTCATCATTACAAGCTTGTCAGAAAGGACAGCTCATCAAAAAGACATTTGTTTAAACAAGTTTTGCTTTGGAGAATTCTCATTGGGAACTTTGGAATTTGAGTTAAGCTAAAAGTTGGGATTACGAGTAAGGTCTTTTCCTTGAGAATCTTGGCATTTGTTTTAGGAGTAAAATTTTCCATTTACTAAAAAATAAGTAGATTAGACTACTATACTCAAATCATGTTTGCATAATTCCACACTTAGAGAAGAAATGGAAAATACACTAAATCTTCCAAGTATTTTCTTGGCATAGAGGCAACAATGCAGATTTGTTTAAGAATCTGAATGATCAGAATTTTCTAATTCAAAAATAATCAAATTGAGACACTCTGTCCTTCCAATACAACATCAGGAGGCTAAGGATAAGGGACAAAATTTGGTGCCAGACTTCTGTGGATAATGGTGTGGGTAGTGGAGGCAGGAGAAGTGAAAGCAGGGCAGGTGAGACTGGAAGTTTGATATATAACATCTTAGATTTCCTATAGTAACTCATTTAATCCACACACATGTTTAGGAAGATACTTTCTATTCTGCATGTACCCTGTGCATTGCCCATGGTCTGACTTTTGTGTCAGTGAACAAGATATTTTTTTTTCTTTTTAGCTATCAGAATCTCATTGTTGAACTCTTGCACTTGGGCCTCTATAAGTTGGTACCCTCATAGTATCCTGCCTTCACTTGAGCCAAAGTCTTTTTACTAACCTTTCTCTCTAATGATGGATTGCTGTCTTTCAAAAACTGCTTCCCCACTTGGCCTTTTGTTCCTTTGGTGTCTGTCCTTCCAATTCTATGATCTTAGATGTCTTCTTTGGGTTTAATAATTTCACGAGCAGTTACACCAGTGATAATTTCTGTTTGTGTGTCTTGGTCAGTAGGGAAGCATACCTCTTTAGGCATTTTGTACACACAGACAGCTCCATGGACCAGAGTGATCATTTACCAAATCCAAGAACCAATTGTGTTGTGGTTCCAAACTCCTGGGAGTCATTTCTGGCCCCACCCTATGTGAGTAGTCATTCCACTATTTTCCCCACCACAAACCACACCCATAAGCAAACTTCTATATATTAGCTATTATTCACAGAAAAAAATGGCCACAAGACTGTTTCATGTATAATGAAAATCTATGTCCACACTGGGAAAGATTATCTCATGGTATGCACTGCACTGAACACATATCAGTAAGGTTTCTCTTTCTTTGCCATAAAATTTGAAAACAGACCAAGTCCTGAGCTCTAAATTGTTCTTCTGTGAATTAAAAGGTTGTGATATACATGAAATCACCTTCTCAGGACAGAACATTTCACTGACATTAGAGGAAGAGACACCCATCTTCCTAGGGGCCAGTTGCCTGTGTAGCTTATCTTTAGCATTTGCCCTTGACTTCTGAAGTTTTTAGCCAGAGACAGTAACATGTAGTAGTTCCGGATTTGAGTAATATGCTGCAGAGAATTGTGGAGCTCTTGTTAAAAATCTGGCTCATTTCCTAATATGAACAGCTTATAGATCGAAAAAAAAAATTCTATGAAGTCATAGACTGCTGTGTCCCTAGTTGTATCCTTGGTACTGTGCATCGTGTCTGATATGAAAGTATTTGCTAAGAATAAAGAACAACTCTGACTTGCTTCCTACCATCATTGAACTCTTGTGATATCATAAAGGGTCTTTCTTGAAAGTGGTCCTGAGGCAAGAGATAATCGGTGATAAAAGCGATTTTAACTTTCTTTGTGAATTTGCTCAAGGAAGTTTCTTCTAAAGCTTTCCAATTGCAACATGACACTGCAGAAAAATTACATTTAGGATCTCAAAGGTTTAGATGGCATTTGTGAGTTTGTCATAATTTATCCAAGAACTTCCTCCCTGACTGTCTGTCCCTGTGCTAGATATTTTTCCAGGTGAAGGGGAAGCTTCAAGGAGACCACTGACATGGAAGCCCCAGAAGGTGAGCAAGTCTTGCCTTTCTTCTTAGCTTAAATTTACAATGAAAAAATCATGTTCCTGAGGGTCTGTGTTAGGGTTGGAGAGTGGAAAAGGAAATCCTTGCCTGATAATGTTGAGAGACAGTGAATGCTAAATGTCCACTGGTTGCTGGTGAGAACTATTTTTCAGGAAACACAAATGCACACTAGAATCAGGAGAGAAGCCCGTGGAAGCTAACTAAACAGTGCCTTTCTCGCTTGAGAGGAAGACTATAAATTCTAATGCTCTTAGTTTTGCCGGCATTACAGAATTTTTCATTAATGTTACAAGCGATCCCTTCTTCAGAGCTGAGCCATAATATAAGTGAAATAAGAGCGTCTGCTACATTACTAGTTATCTGAAGTGCGTTGCTCTCCCTCTGCCTTACTCTGTGGTATGCTGAGAAGTATGTTTGTTCTGAAAAAATCAGCATGCAAGCCGCCTAGAGAAATGCATCTCCCTACTGAAGACTTCTTGTCCTTGGCCCTGGCCTTTGCTCTTTGTCCCGGGATCAGCCTTTTTATGTCTCTCAGAAGTCCCTCCAATCTTTTTCTTTTAGTTGAAAAACATTTTTTTCATATTATTTATTCCAATCTTGATTTCCCCTTCCCCCAGCTCTTCTTAGATTCCACCCATCTCACTCAACTCCAACACACTTTCTTTCTCTATCTTTAAGAAAAAAAGACATAAAAATACAGCAGAATACCAAATAAAAAAGAATATGCAGAAATCTAATTATAAAAGCAAATGATCAATGATGTAAAAAAATATGCCAACATAAAGCAATTATGAGACAAAAGCAAAACAAAACAAAACAAAACCTTACAAAATTATCATTGGGTTCCTTTCGTGTTGGCCACTACCCTTGGTCATGAATCCTTCCTTCTATGAAGTATGGTTAATATAGACTCCTTTGGAGGAAACAAGCTTTTCCATTGTAACTGGATATCAGTTGCAGATAGCTTCTTAGTTAGGAGTGGAAAACCATGTCCACTTCTGCTCTCAGCCATGGTGCCTTATGGTACTGCACAGACCTTGTGCATGCTGTCACCGTCCCTGTGAGTTCATTAGCCTTAATGTGCCTGAAAGGTACAGTTTCCTTGGAAGCCTCCATCACTTTTGGCTCTGACAAACTTCCTGCCTCCTATATGTTCCTCCTATAGGTGCCTCATAGATCCCCTGTGTCCTGAAAAGAGGGGTTTGATGAAGACATCATGTTTATGATAGAGTGCTCCAAAGTCTCCCACTCTCTGAACATTGTCCACCTGTTTAGGAATCTCCCAAATCTGTACATCAATATGTCTTTTGATCTAAAGACAAAATAGGTTGTTCTTGGTTGTCTTTAATTCCTTCTCTTAATATAAGCAAACAAAACCAGCCTGTTCTATTTTTAGAAATATACAGCCTGATGTAAAAACAAGTACAATGGTAAACAGAATGCTGGCTGCTAGGGACACTTAGGTGGGTGACTTGGTCTGCGGGAGTAACTGATATGGAAGCAGAAAGTCTAAATAATTATTTCCAAGAGAAAAAGAAACAGCAAAGTGTCTGCAGTTTACAGCCAATGAGGTCATTTTGGGTGTTCCCAAACCAGATGGCATTTTAATAAAAAGTCAAGCCCTTACATAGAAGTCCGCATGTGATCATTTTGAAATGTGGCAACCAGTTTCTATCTGAAGGACAAATGAGATCAGGGTGAGCTTCCCCGAGGCTCAGCATTCCCTGGAACTCTGCAGTATCTAGAATCAAGCTGAAAGCCAAGCTAGAGGATGCTTTCTCCAGAATCTGCCATAGCTGTGCCACTGTGGAAAGTTCAAATGCTGCTTCTGCCCATGGAGCTGTAACTTAACTGTCTTGTCTGAGCATTACCTTTGTAGCCCAGGCCCCATCTCCAAAACTTCCTAAGAAGAACCTTAAATCTAAAGTCTGGAGATATCACACCCAGAATGGTAAGTGACATCCAGGATGAGACCTCCACCCTGTGGCCTGTGATGTGTTGCCTAAGCTATTCAGCAAAAGAGCTAATCTGGAAAACAAAGTATCAATGGATATGAATGTATTGGGCAAACTACTGAAAGCAAATACTTAGTATGGAAGAAAGGCTGAAACAAATTTATTCTAGAGGATCACTTACCTCTCTCATTGTTTCCACCCTGTAGGAAAGATTAGATAATCCACAGTTTACATAGTTTGTGAGTTTTTAAAAAGTAAATAATGTTAAACACACACACATACACGCATAATAGTGTAACTGATGCATTTCTGATAAGAAATGTGTAAACATTCTTTAAACAGAATGTGTATTGATAATTTCTTATATGCCCCAGTACAGGGGAATGCCAGGGCCAGGAAGTGGGAGTGGGTGGGTTGGGAGCAGGGCAGGGGGAGGGTATAGGGGACTTTCAGAGAGGAAACTAGGAAAGGGGATAGGATTTGAAATGTAAATGAAGAAAATATGTAATAATAAAAAAGAATGTGTATTGATGCGTAAGAGGAAGATGCCTATTAAAGAGAGTCCTGAATCTTGCTAGTATCCTGGCTGAGGTTGTAGAAGTATGAAATAGTGATATAAATGTACTCCTGCAGAACCACAGACTTCCAATATTCCTGACATTTCAGGTCCCACCTCTTTGCTAGGATGTTTAGCCCAGGTTCTTCTCATGGAGTGTACCAGATCACCTCCAAATTGTATCAGAATAAACAAAATGCAAAAATACAATCTGGGATAGCATTTGAAATGTAAATGAAGAAAATATCTAATAAAATTGTTTAAAATAAAATAATAAAAAATACAATGAGAGGACTTCTGAAAGTATTTTAATAGATATTTCTAGAAAAGTATAACCATTAACTAGGTAGGAAAAGATTCAAATTACATGTGTGTATTTAGCCTACTCCTTGCCCCAACCCTACTATGATATGCTTTGTGTACAGTGTGTGAATACTGTTGCTCATGTGGACAAATGGGAAGCTCATAGGAGGACATCAAGATGTCTTCTTCAGCTGGTTCTCCACCTGGAGACAGCAACAGCATCTCCCACTGCACCTGGAGTTTTCTCTTTCAGCCCAATAGTCTGGCAGGTATGCCTTGGCATGTCTCCGAACTGAGGAGCACTGGACTGACAGAAGTATGCAGCCATGGCTGGCTTTTCCATGGGTGTTAGGACTCAAGACAGGAGCTCACACCTGAAGCGGAAGGCCTTTACCCACTGAGCAGTGTCCTCGGCTATTTTTGACCAGTCAGAAACATGATCAATTACGTCTAACTTTACTTAACAAGTGTCAATGGGAGCTTCCTCAGTCACCCTTTCCCAAGCAATGTTTTCCAGATCTTTGCTGACTTCCTCCCAACTTCAAAATTTTGTGAAGTCATGATTCCAAGCAAGCATCTGAGGAATAGGAAACTCTGAAGCCATACTACTCCTAAACTAAATAATACTTACAAAAGCAAAGTAGCTACTCTCAAAAAAAATGTTGCATTCCCTGAACACTGCGTTTCTTAAAGTTAGGTATACTTTGAAAAGAAAAGAGCCTGCACTCTGTTCACACATCTCCACTCGATATTGTACTTCAGAATTTGAGAATTATAAAGGGGGCTTGAGAGGAGGGACTGTGGTTAAGAGTGAATGCTTCTCTTGAAGAGGACACTCAAGTTCAGTTGCAAGTGTCCACATCTGGTGGCTCACAATGGCCTGCATCTCCAGCTCCAGGAGAACTGCTGCTCTCTTCTGGCCTCCATGGACATGTCTGCTCACATGCACATACCAGTCAATGCCCACCCCCCACATGTACACTTTAAAAAATAGTACAGATCAAAGTTCATAAAATACAACAGTGAAAGAATTAATTTTTCCTTTCCTTCAAAAAATAGAGAAACTTTTCTGTTGCTTTCTGTTACAAACTTGCTGGCACTGTATGCATTATCTAAGCACCAGTTGTGATTTCCGGATGTCACCAGTGCACTGAGTCTAAATTACTTTTTTCATGCCATTTCCTGCACTCTGGCTAAGTATTCTGACCACAGGTTTAGTTTAGAACAGACTGGCTGTGGCTCTGTCCCTTCACAGCTGTGCATTGCTATAGCAATAAAGAGTCCTCAGAGCCCCAGACAGCTGTCAATCACATGCTGGTCTATTATTTTCTTTTTTCAGGTATCATGTAAAATTAGTCCTTCTTTAATCGATAAATTTTGAAGTAATATTTTAAAATGTGAGGAAACAGATAAAAAGGTAAAATGTTATCTCATTAAGTGGTTTAATTTTTTTTCAGGAAATAGCCTCATTTTCTCTTATCTTGATTTTTTACCTCTATCTTCAAAATTCCTGCTCCACTAGTCTATTCTTTGAATTTTCTTTGTCATACCAATTGTCCTTATATTTAGTAATAACATATACCATTTAAATAATAAGTACATTATCTGAGAAAATTTCGCACTGATGTCAAGATCATGGTGTCTTGGGTCAGAGGATCATAGATTCTGAAATTGGAGAATGCTATGCAAAATTTACTGAAGCTGGCCTTGGTGGCTTAGAGCTTTATCCTTGCTTTAAGAAGTTCAAGGCCACCCTGCTTTACATAGCAGGATTTGGAACAACCAGGGGCACACAGTGAGTGAGACTCAGTCTCAAAAAAAGTTATTATTTCTTCAGATTAGCTAAACTTTCTTCATCTCAGGATCTCCTTTCATTTTATGGAACTAGTACTACATCCACACAAGACTGGGAAATGTACTAGTCAGACTTTTTTCCCTGAGACAAAACAACTGACATGAACAAGTTAAGGGGAAGATTTATTTCAGTTGACTATTTAGTTCAGAGCTTTCGGCCTGTCACCAACTGTTTTTACTGCTTTGAGGCCCGTAGCCAGGCAGAAATATGCTGATAGGGTGTGGCAGAGAAACTCTTACAGCAGTCAGAGGGCAAAGAAGAGTCACAGGAAGGAGACAGGCATAAGACATCCTCTCAGCCCACACCATCCACTTCCTCACAATGACGTTCCACCTTCCACAGCCCTCCCACCTTCCAAGAGTCTGTTCAAACCTGGGCAATGGCTTGGAGGGGAAAGGCACTGCTAACCCTGAAAGCCTGAAGTCAGCTGCTGAATCCCACATGGTAGACGAAGAGAAGCGAATCCTTCCAGTTGAGCACTGACCTCCACACGCATGTCCTAGGACACATGCAGGTACACATACAATAAGTGTCATAAAATATTTTTAAACCATCAATTTAAATTTGAACCTCTCAATGGACTCATCCATTGATGAAGACAGTGCCCACATGGTCTAATTTACCACTTTCCCTGAAGCTCCACTTCTTACTACTGCCTGCATCAAAAGTCGTGTACTCAGGGAAACTGATGGAAGAGGAGGCCAAAGGAGTGTAAGAGTCAGAGGGATGGAGGACACCAGGAGAGAAAAACTCTCTGAATCAACTAAGTAAGGTCCATTCTTAGAACTCACAGAGGCTGCAGCAGAAAGCACAGGGCCTATAAAGGTCTGCACTAGGCCATCCGACTATATATCATAGCTTTTAGCTTAGTATTTTTGTGGAACTTCTGGGTGTGAGAATAAATGGGTCTCTGACTCTTATGCCTCTGGACTCTTTTCCTCCAGTGGGTTGCCTTTGCCAACATCCATTTGCTTTATCTCATTCTATTCCATTTTGTCAAGTTCTGCTTTTGCTCTTAGAAGATTGCTCTTTTCTAACGAGAGCAAAAGGGAGCGAATCTGGAGAGGAGGGGAAGTGGAGATGATCTGGGAGGAGTAGAGGAAGGGAAAACTACAATCAGGATATATTCTATGAGAAAAGAATCTATTTTCAATAAAAGGGAAAAAATGAAAAGAAAAAAACAAAAGCAAACAAAAACAAAAACAAACAAACAAACAAACAAAACCCCAAGGAACCAAAAAACAAAAGAAGGAAAATTATGTCTTTGTACATGATGCTTTGGGAGACACTTTGTCCTTTACTTCCTTATCTCTACAATCTGAGTAAGGAATAGTCTTCAGTTTATAGGTAAAGTAGAGAATTGTGGGATTCATTTGACTGCACCTACGTAGTAAGTGGAAAGTCAAAAATGAGCACAATTAATTTCTTTGTGCTTTCACTCATTCATCTAACTATCCAAACTATCATTTAAAAATGTGTCACGAACTACTCTTAGGATGACATTGGTGAATGTGAATACAACCAAGGTGTCTCAAACAGTTCTTAGCTGACTGTGATTCTCTGTTAGTCATCCTTCTGCCTTGGTAACTAGATCAAGAGAGGAAAGGCTTATTACAACCCGTGGTTTCTGAGGGTTCATTCTGTGGCTAACTGGTGCAGTTATACTCAGCCTTATCACAAGGCAGAAACGTGGAGGCATCCCGAGTCCTCAGGAGGATATGCCCAAGGAGAACTACTCACTCATGGTGATCAGGAAGCAACACCGGAAGGAGGGAGCAGAGGGCAAGATATGGTCATTAAAAGCACATGTCCCATAATCTACAGCCTATTTCTTCTAATGAGGTTCCAACTCCTAACAGCCCACTCACTATGAATTAATCAATGGATTAGACCTTTGATAAAGTTTGTGCACTCATAAGCCAATCACCTTTCAAAAGTGTCATGTCACCAGCCATGACACCTACTATGAAACTTTTAGTGAACATTGAAAATAAGCTCCAAGTAAAAGACTGAAAAATAACTTCAGATTATGATATATGCTATAGCTGATGTAAATATTATGGAAGGACTAAGGTCAATTGGAAATGTGAAAAATGAGAGTTCCTTGAATTGGAGGGTGAAGGAAAGCCAATTTTAGGGAATCTTTCATGAAGAATTAAGAAAATGGTCTTCTCCCCGACCTTTCAGTCTCCTTACTGCTCCTGGGTTTTATTTCCATCCCCAGTCTCTTCCCTCATCCAGTGTATTAGAATTTTCTACAGAAACAGCACCATACAGATACAACTCCCCCTGCCCTGCCCCCATGAATGTGATTTTATCTTATTATGAAGAGCTGCCTCATGTGACAAGGACTTCACAAGAAGTCCTATGATCTCCAGTCAGCAATATGGAGACCTTATGGTAGAGCTCACTCTAAGAGTTGAAGCTCCAGAAGCAAGATAGCCCATGATATGCAGCCTGATGTGAAATAGGTAAATGTGTTATATTGCAGCTCAAACTGTCAGCAAGAACATGAACTCTCTTTCTTCACTTCTTTGTTTTACTTAACCCCATAACAAGTAGAATGCTGCCCACCCACACTGAACAATACAACTCACCTTCTTAGTTTATCTGTTCGAGTGCTCATCTGTAAACAACCCTCCTCAAACATCTCCCAGAATAAGAATTCACTGAGCATCCTGGTCCCCAAGCCTGTTGCACTTGTCGCATGAACTTGAGTGGCTCATCTCCCGGAACTTAGAGTATGCAGTTACAGCTATCTCTAATGCATTTGCACCACTTCCAACCTGCTTATTTCATATTTTCCAGGAGTATGAAGACATTTGCTCAATTTAAGTTGACTACAATACCCCAGAAAGCTTTCCTTCTTTCTCTATGCCAGTCCCACAGCCTTATATTGGAGTTGTTTCTGAATTGATAAATGAATTGTGGCTCTATAACACAAGTTGTAGAACCTGTTAGTCCAAATGTTCTAGAACATATATTAGCACTGATAAATGTAACCATCTACTCTAAGAAGTCAATAGAATCCATAATATGCCATATTTGAATATTTACTGAAAAATATAAAATGCTTGTGACATAGGACTTGTTTTCTGGCTATAGCATCAGCCTTGATCTTCATTAAGAAGAGCAAACACAATGAAAGATCCACTTTAATTAACATCTTTTTTTTTCTAATCACAGTCTTTGAGGATGAGGCATTCATAATTTAGTATTTTGCCTGGAATTTGGATACATTTCTTTTATTGTTGAGAATGCAGTTTCACATATTGAAAAATTAAGACAACCAATGCTTGGTGGGCTATGACATTCAGGTAGAAGGTTAGAAATGAAGAGAAAGGACAGATGGAGCAGGAGTCCTGAGGGCTCCTACAACTTATAAACTTTCACATCTACTAATGCAGGTAAGGGTCTTTTATCATTAAAAGAGATGGTTTAAGAAAAAATGTGTATTTTGACTCAGTAAAGATATATCAGATACTTATGACTGTGCAAACCCTGTGTTATTCTATCCCCAGAACTGCTAAAAATGGTAACACAAAAAGAGATACATTGTCATTGCTACTTAGTCCTGGCTTTAATATTAATTTTGCTTTAGAATGTGTATTAGTCAGGGTTCTGTAGAGTCACAGAATTTATGAAATGAGTCTATCATCTATCTATATGTTTATATGCATACACATACAAGATTTATTGGCATGACTTACAGGCTGCAGTCCAACTAATCCAATAATGACTACTGTGAATGAAAAGTCCAAGAATCTAGTAGTTGCTCATTCCATAGGGCTTGATATATCAACAGGTATTCTATATATGCTGGGATCCTAAAGAAGTAGGCTCCAATACCAGTGAAGGAATGGATGAACAAGCAAGGGTAGGGCAAGCAGGCAATGAACGAAAGCTTTCCTCTTTATAGGGTCTCTTCTTCCTACGTATAGACTTTCAGCAAAGGTATGTCCCATATTAAAGGCATGTCTTCTTGCCTCAAGATGTGAATGAAATGCCTGTGTCTTCCAGACTTAAGATTTGGATCAAATGTGTGTCTTCCTGTCTCAAAGGTCCAGACTAGAAATGGATTTACTCACTTCAAACCAAGTAGAAAATATCTCACATGTGTGTTCTTCATTTCTAGATTATAATCCGTTCCAGATATAGTCAAATTGACAACCAAAAATAACCATAACATGAAAATTCAGTTTTGCATGGCCATTCATCATGTAATGACTAAAACCTTTTTAGCTTAAGTCGAACCCATTCGTACCATATATTCATCACAGTGATTATTTTCAGACCAGCGTGCTTACATCTTAATATAGTATATAAAACATCTTAAGGTCCCATTTATACTAAAGACAATTTTCATTTTACTTTATTTTAAAAATTTTCTTTAGCATAAATGGGACATAAACTATATTAAGATGTAAGCATTCTTGTCTGAAAATAATCACTGTGGTGCTGCAGCTGTCTAAGCAGCTGTATTCAGTGGAATCCAGAGCCGATCCTCTAATTGCTGCGATAACTGTATTGATTAAATAGGCCAGCCTTACAATGACTAACTTGATCTGCTTAACCATTGCCCTGAAGCACTTCATATTGAACTATTGGCAATTTTGCTCTTCTTTAGCAGGTTTCCTGTATTGAGTAGACAAGTAATGAATAGAGGTACCATTCTTTGTACACACAAAGAATTCAGATGTATTTTAAGGGATTTCCTTTATATAGGGCTTGTTAGAATTGGGGACAGGTCATATTATTTATGTACCTAGAGTGTCCCCTACTTACAAAGGTTAGACTTAGAACATTTTAACTTTACAATGGTATAAAAGTTTACCAGTAGAACCATACTGTCTTATACCTTCAGAGTATATATACCTGTCTTATACATTAAAGAGACTATGTGAAAAAAATTAAGAATAAATAAAACTTTTTTATTTTTATCAATAATTTTATTGGTTTACATTTCAAATTATATCCCCCTTCCTAATTACCCCTTCACCAACCTCCATCCCATCCTCCCTTGTCCCCTCCCCCTTGCCTCTATGAGGGTTCTCCTCCTCCCATTCACATACTCCCACCTAACTCCTCTTGCATCTCCCTACGCTGGGGCATCAAGTTTCCCTTTCCCCCATTGAAGTCAGATAAGGCCATCCTCTGCTATATATGTATCTAGAGTCCTGAACCCCTCTGTGTACACTCCTTGCTTGGTGGTTTAGTCCCTAGGAGCTCTGTGGTTCAGTTAGTTGCTGTTGTTCTTCCTATGGGGTTGCAATCCCCTTCAGCTCCTTCAGTCCTCCCCTTGTTCTTCCACTGGGGTTCCTGGGCTGTCTGCATCTGTATTGGTCAGGTGCTGGTAGAACATCTCAGGGAATATTGCAGTATAAAATAGGCTTTTGTTAGATGATTTTCACCAATTTTGGGCTAACATGTTGTGATGACACTTAAGGTGGTCTAGCTACAATTAAATTATTTGATAATATAAGTGCAATTTTGATTTACAGTTGGCACATTGGGGCATATTTTTTTTTTGTAGCCCAAAAACCACCTGGGTAGGAAAAATGGTTCCTGAGAAGAATTGAAGAAGCAGGAAGTTTAAAGAATTGGTTCATTGGATTACTGGGGTGGGAACATAACCTGTCTTTGATAGATATCATGTGGGCATTATAGGCAAGATCTGAAGTCTTAGTCTCAAATCTAAAATCTACAAATGCCCACAGTCAGCTAGGAAGGTAGGATTAACATATTACAGATTTGAGGAAGAATTAATTTCCTAGAAACCCTCAGTTTTGGATCTCAAGTCCTAGTGGAAAGGGGGCATAGAGAATGGCTGCTTCTGTCTGTTGTGGAGGTTTCTCCTTCTCTGGAATTCTCTCTGGGGTCAGTTACTGAACTTCAACAACTCTGTGGAACTTGAAAACAAATGCTTTCCTCTAGCTTGTGCATCTTCGGAGTGTTTTCGTTGGCAGTCAGTGCTGTTATCCTTCAAGCTCTTCTACCCCACTTCTCTCTCTCCATATTTGAAACCAAAGTATAGTTAATTTTTCAACCTACCTGGAATTTATTTTGCTTTAAAATAATTACATAAACAAAATAACCTCAATAGACAAATTCCACCCAACCTTTCCCTTTAATTGAAACTGTGTCTCTACTCTCCTTTAAGAAAGTGGGTTTTATTTTATCACTGTTTTGTAATTCCACACTAAATTACTTTCACAATAAATCTACTTTCATTTTGATGTGATGTTGAAGGAAGAACAGATTCTTTTCAGGCATGAATATTTCCTTTTGTACAGTTTTGCTTTGATGTTTGCCTTTACTGGATTGTGGAAAATAGCAAGCCTGTATTTATTTCTACCTTTTGAAGTTCACCAAGTGCTATTTGTTGTTAGGGAGCTTTCATAAGTAGTGATAAGAATGTGCAGACTATGAATTTGTACATCTTTTAGAATGTGCTTCATCTATAATCTATCTTTTTAAATTGTTGTATTCTTTGTTTCAGGTGTTCCTGATGCAGGTAGAGTTTTACCACATATGCTGGTCAGAAGAAGGTGGACAAGTTCCTTTATATTGACCACCAAATCCTTTGACTTTTAGTGAACAGTGAAAAGATAATCTGCAGTGTAAATGGAAAACTGCATAGACTGGTATGATATAGATAGGTTATCTAATCCTAACTTTGACACGTTCTAAATTCTTTTCATGGACATCCTACTTTATTGTATGATTCTGGGTTCCTCACACAGAAGTACATAATCCAATGAAGTTAGTTTTTACTTTTTTCAAAATCTAGTTTCTGTGGAGAAATGTGGACAATATTTAAAGTAACAATGGAAGGCTCTCAGAAAACATTCAAAGGAAGAGACCGTTTGTAGCCTAAGCCAACAAGCACTTCTTAAATTATGTTTTAAATACTCTATTTGGAAACAATTTTATGATCTGTAACCTTCTCTGAAGTTCTCAGGGTTTCCTTCACTGAGAACTTTCAACATCAAATATTCTCTAAACATTTTCCTGAATTGGCCTTCTTCAATATGATTCTAATAATTATTTTGTTAAAGACTCTTCTTATTTTTCATTCTTCAGAGAGGTCTCATTCCTCCCATTTTCAAGAGCAAAATATTTAGCATTCTTTCAACATCAGAAGTCTTCAGATATGTCTGTCAATGACCCCTATATCAAGTCTATACCTCAATGCCCAGAGAAAGCCCTAGGACCTGTCTTAGAAAACAGGAAGAGAGAATATCACATAACTAGAGGCTGGGTTCCTAATGGCTGGAAGACAGGAGGATAGGCTGACAATATTCACTTGATGGTTAGTTTTAATTGTCAATGTGACACAAGCTACAATTACCTTGAGATAATCCCTTGGGAGGACTATCTAAATATGGTTGGCTTGTGCGTACATCTGTAAGGGACTGTTTGGATTATGTTACTTGATGTGGAAAGACCCAGCCTAAAAGTGGGCAGCATTATGCCCTAGGCCCTGAAATGCATAAACATAGAAAAAATGCAGCTGAACACTAGGCATGTGTGCATTCATTCTGTCAGCACTTGACTGTGAATGTGAGTATCTACTTCAAGTCCTGCTTTGACTTCCCCACAATCGTAGACGATAACCTGGAATTGATAGGTGAAAAAAATCTACCCTCCCCCATTGATTTCTGATTTGGAATTTTATCACAGCAGAAGTTAGAACAATGGAGTGACCTTTTCCTTGTCAATCAAAAATGTAGATAATTGTACTTAAGATATATTACTACTAGTAGTATTTGAAAATATGATGAAAGGCAACAGAAATAATAAAAAGGAGCCTGTGTACAAGTAACTCACTCTGTCTTAATTCACTTTCTCCAAAAAAATAAGCTAACAAGGAAGTCAATTTAAAGCAGCAAGCTCTCTTGGTGCCTATTAAAAAAAAATGTACCTTTTTCAGTTGAGTTGTTTATCTACTGGAACTTTAAAAGCCACAGTAATTAACAGCAGTCTTTTTCTTGAATAGTACATGAGAGGTTTATTTCATAAATTAAGAATTTTCTTCTTATTTCACTTGTCTGGTTTTGTTTATCAATTATAACAACATAACAGACAACTCTATAATTTTAATTTTTGAATTATCTGTCATGTCCATGGACCTGTATATTACTTTTATGACTATTGATACCACTGACAAAATACATATTCAGAGATGACTAGAGTCCCACAAATTATTAAAAGTTCTTTTGTTAAAACTTTCTGACCTCATGGAATGATTTATTGAGTTGTCTCTTTGACTTAAACTCCATGGATCTTAGCTGTTCTATTTCTTGTGCAATCAAAAAGACATTTAATACATATATCTGTGGCAATATATACATGCCATAGATTTCTGCATTGCCTACAAAACTGGAGAACATGTTATCGCAATCACCTGCAGCATCAATACTCATGTTTAAACCACATAGCCCTGTGAAGAAGGTGTTACAGCCATCATCTTGCAGGCAAGAGAGCTAGTGAAGAAAAGCCATGACAGATGGCTTCAGGGCTCTGAGTCATCCAGCCCTAAATGTAGACCAGATATTAAGAAATGGGATATTCCATGGACTTTCCAGTTACCTGAAATTATTTTGAATGGCAGTAGTCTTTTAAATCTGGTTGCTTATTACTTCATTGATCATGAGTTATCCCTTTGGGCATAGTGAACTTAGGACATACCACCTGATGTAAAAAAAAATTGTTTTTTTTTATTTTTTTGTTTTTGTTTTTGTTCTTGTTCCAGGTGACTCATTTATTGCACCTTACAAAAGATGCTCAATGAGCCTCTTTGAAAAGGCTTTGAGTGATTTTTCCTATGTGGGTAGTTTTAGCTGAGTCATCCGTAATTTTCATCTGGCATTTTGATGCATAGTATTATCTGTAACTGGTACCTCCAACTTCTGACAAGGATACATACTTCTCTGGGATCATATATGAAGATCTATTTAGGAAAATCTGTTCTTTTCATATAGCTATTCTTTTTTTGTGGTTAAGATGAACCTAGGTTATACTACCACCAGGCTTTATCTTCCCCAACTAAAATGTATATTGGAGCTGGAGAGTTGGCTCAGTAGTTAAGAGCACTTGTCTTTGAAGTTGAACTAGGTTTGGTTTCTGGCAACTACACAGGTTCACGTACATCTGTAACTCCAGTTCTAGGGGATCTAATGGCTTCTTCTTGCCTCCACGAATATGCACATGATGCACATATAAACATACATGCAAAATATTCATACATAAAAAATATAATAAATAAAAATAAAAGGGCTTCACAAAAATATATACTTTTTAGACCATTTTTATAATTCTTTAAAAATAGGATGTTTGCTTATCTATGAAATAAGAACTATTAATTACCAGCTTTGGTCACTGTGGCTGTGGCTGTTATGTGTATTTGGTTTACTTTTGTAAAGTGATTATGGTAGTGTCTGGTGCATGGTTAGTATTAACAGCATAAACTACTCAGTAATATTAATGCAGAGACATAAAGTCTACCCCTCCTTGGAAAAATCAGGGAGCTGTTTATATAAATGATTGCATTTACACTGAGTGCTGAGGGACTAGTGGGAGTTTTCTGAGAGGAAAGAAGAAGCGGCAGGGGATTAAGAATGCCAGGAGCCCTGTGGATAATCACGCAGAACTTCAGCTGTCTGCTATTTTCATGAAAATCAGATCCAGGCTTATTATGCTCTAAGAATCACATAGCCCACTTTGAAACAAATCTATTATTTTTCATATAGCCCATCAATATAATTACATTTCTGCATGTAGTTTGTCCAAAACCTACATGTTTTGCATGGTGATAAGTTAACATGATCACCAGAAGTGTTAGGTTCCCCAACTTCCAATGCTGGTTCTCTCCAAATCATCTTCAGAGAGGGTTAAAGAAGTGCTTGCATGTGTGGTCTTTACAGGACCCTTTGTCTGCCTAACTTTTCTCCTAAATAAGTTTCCTTGATAGTTCTACCCTTTCCTGCTTAACCCCCCACACCCTCTCATATGACTTCCTCTAATGGACATCATTTTGCCCAGCCCACTTATCTTTACAGTCTGGCAACAGCAGTACCATCAAGACCTGGGTGTACATCTCTTCAGCCCTCATTCCAGCTGTACCTCATATGGCTACATCAGGCTGATCATTTCCGTCTTCTTCACCATCATACTTGTCTAGGCCTTTGGTTAATGGCTGCAGGAAATGTTACTTTTTGTTCTGTCTTTAGAAATGATTCAGAAACACATTGTGGCTCTGCTCAGCCATCTCAAGGCATACAATGGGATCTCACTGAAATAGTTTTCAGAGAAATAGAATTTAAAGATTTATCAAAATGTTTCTCAAACGTTATTACTCACTAAGGGTTAATGCTTCTTTATCATTTAAGATATTCTGAGCTGCACAGTCATCTATAGGATGGAACACAGGGTTCCCAATGTAGGAGCTAGAGAAAGTACCCAAGAGCCAAAGGGGTCTGCTATAGGTGGAACAACAATATGAACTAACCAGTATCCCCAGAGCTCATGTCTCTAGCTGCTTATGTAGCAGAAGATGGCCTAGTCGGCCATTATTGGGAAGAGAGGCCCCTTGGTCTAGCAAACTTTATATGCCCCAGTACAGGGGAATGCCAGGGCCAAGAAGTGGGAGTGAGTGGTAGGAGAGCAGGGTAGGGGGAGGTTATAGGGGACTTTGGGAATAGCATTTGAAATGTAAATGAAGAAAATATCTAATAAAAAAAATAAAAAGAAAAGATATTTTGAGCTGTGTTTTTTATTATTTCAATGAAGTTATTTTAGCAGTGTATTACCATACACAGAACTGGTTGGCTATACCAACCTTTATTTGTAGATTGTCTCCCTGGTAAGTTCCCCTAGAAGCCTATCTTGTGGGCTACTTTATCTTTAAACTTTGAAACAGATATAGCTTTGCAAGGTTAAAAATTTGGCAATCCCAAGTAAACTGTATTATTTATTCTAAAATCAGATTCCTGACTCCTTCTCAATGTTTTGAGAATCCCATTGATGTAAGAGATCCCAGAATCTTCAGCACAGTCAACTTGGTAATTCCTCTATCTCGAGCCTGGTAACTCTCCTTCTTTGCCCATGGAATTCCCAGAAAAGTGGCATCTACATATGATACCAGATTTTTGAGAACTGGAAGTAATTGTTCATAATGTAATCTTTTATGGCATAGTGATAGGAAATAATGATAAATGTTTATATAATAACTACAATATTTTGGTTACTGGTTTAAAAATATATATAACTAGTTTAACTCACATTTATTATTCATGATAGTAGATACTATTACATATCAGGAAACTGAGGCACAGTAGCTAAGAAACATGGACAAGATCAGACATATAGCAAATGGTAAACTCTCACAGTCCTTCACAAACGTTATGGTAAACATGCACACTAATATAGCAAGGATTTCCTATACTAAATATAAAATGGCAAATTCCTTAGAAGCACCATAATCACAGAGTCTATAATCCTGAGGTTTTATGGTCTTTTTGATGGTGTTGTGGTGATCTGACAACCCAGTTCTAATCCACAGCCCTTAGGAAGAGCCAACCTCTATTTACAAGGTTGCTAGCAAACAGCAGCATGCCACTTCTGGAGAAGAGGAAGCTGAACAGCTTATTTGTAGCTTCAAAACATCCAAGTCTTGGTCTCAAAAGCATTAAGCTATGATCATATGAACAAATAAACATTCATGTGATTTCTATGTAATAATGCTACATACTTATTACAAATGACCAATGAGGGAAAAATACCTGATAATACCATGTACTAATGAATACATGGATTAAACAGAATTCTCATATATTGCACATAGGTTTAAACTTTGACACAGAATCTTTGAACAACTACTAGGCATTGTCTATAAATAAGTTCTCACTTGCTAATTGGGAATTCCATTGGTTGGTGTACAGTAAACACAAGTGCATGTATGTGAGCAAAAGATAGTCATGAGAATGTTTATGGTAGCAGCATTTATATAGGCTTCAAACACAATACAATTAGTAAATAAAATGTGTTACTTCAATTCAAGTGATATGCACATAAATGAAAAATATGGATTAGTCTCATTAGTGTTGAGTAAATGAAGTCAGAACAAATTTGAGTTACAAATTCTAGCAGGATTAATCCATATTAGATTCCCCCATATATGGACAGTGTGCTGGGTGGTTTTTTTTTTTATCTATTTGACACAAGCTAGAGTCATCTGAGAGGAAGTCTCAATTGATAAAACGGCTCCATAAGATTGGGATGCAACAAATCCTGTAGGAAATTTTATCAATTAATAATTGTTGATGTACGAAGGCCTCTTCCATTGTGGGAAATGCTACCTCTAGGCTGGCAATCCTGTGTTTTATAAGAAAGCAGGCTGATCAAGCTAAGAGAGCAAGCTAATAATCAGCCCTCTATAGCCTCGGCATCAGCTCCTGCCTCCAGATTCCTTTCCTATTAGAGTTCTTGCTCTGACTCTCTTCAATGATGAACTGTGATGCAAAAGCATAAGCTAAATACACTCATTCTTCACCAACTTGATGTTGGTCATGGTGTTTTAATCAAAGCAATAGAAATCCTATCAAACACCAATTTGTTGCCAGGAGTGGGGTACTGCTGTAACAGGACTAACCATGTTGTTCTGGGAAGAACTGTAGAGGACTATGGAACTTTGGACGAGAAAGGTTATTGAGTGTTGATAGTTTAGTGAGATGTTATGTAGGACTTTGGAAGACAAAAGTGTTTAGAGAAGATCAGTTGATGGAGGCCTAGCTTATAAAATTTCAGAGGAAATTAAACAATCTTCCACAAAATTTGTGTAAAGAATCTGTGGTGACTGCTCAGCTAGAACCAAAGATATGGTGATGATTAACAAGAGACCAGAACCACTAAAGTAGAACCTTTGTTTCGCTGGAACACTGGGTACTGACCAGATGGGGCTGAAGAATCAGCCATGATCAGGAAGAGAGCACCATAATTGAGGTGCCATCTTTTCAGAAGTGGTTCCTGAGAGGTAGCACATAGAAGCTGTGTTCCAGAAGTGGTCTATGTTGTACTATGTGCTGACATCTGAACTTGATACTGTGTAAGAGTCCCTCAGGTCATACTGGTTTTGAAGGCATGAGGGAGTCTTTGGGAGAGAAACTGAAGCTTGGCACTGTGTAAAGCTGGGAGAGGTCATTGGACAGATACAGTCAGAGTAGCAATTGAAGTTCCAGGATGGAAAGGTACATGAAAAGAAGTTGAAGCTTGGTACTATGAAAAGAATCTATGAGATGCTACTGATGAATATGTTGTCTAGTTACAGCAAGTGATTTCACAATTTTGGAGATGCTAGTTCCATGCAATGACTATCAAGAACAGCAGCAGCAGTGGAGTAAAAAGCTAGAAGAAAGTTTTGTGTTCTGCAGAGTCCAAAAAGTGGCCCAAGCCATATGGAGGAGCACTGAAGACTGTGAGTGGATCCCAGATTAGTTACAGTTGGAGTTTGGTTTTGCTTTGTTTAGATTGAGACTCTGCCCTGGTTCTTCCCTCTTGAAGTATAAAGTAATTCATTTATTTTTTGTTTTATAGTAACCCACAACTTAGAGACACTGAATTTTTAAAAATTGAATATTTTTAAAGAGACCAAATGTTTAAGTGTTTAAATTTTTAAAGACCTTGGGACTTTTTAAGCTTATAGAATGTTTTATATTGCAATGTCAATATTAATATGTGATCTTGGAGATGGACAAGAAAGGAAAGCTTGGAGCTCAACAGTGAGGTATTTGTCAAGTTGACAAGGGATAAGTTGTTCTGGCTAGTTTTACATCAACTTGATAAGAGCTACAGTCATCTGAGGAAATAGGGCTTCAACTTAGAAAATACCTCCACATGATCAGGCTGCAGGCTAGAAGTCATGGAGTATTGAGAGCTCAATGCTTCTGCAGGAACATGGAAGATAGGAATGTTGAGAATAGTACAGATAACAGAAGCCTGGATTGTAAAATTATAGAGGGAAAGAAGTAGGAGAATAAGATAGTTATAAATACCAGCTAAGGCCACATGACCAGTTGCAGAAATAAGGAATACAATTGACATAAGTATTTCTGTTGTTTGTTAAGAATGTTTGTACCGGGGCTGGTGAGATGGCTCAACGGGTAAGAGCACCCGACTGCTCTTCTGAAGGTGATAAGTTCAAATCCCAGCAACCACATGGTGGCTCACAACCATCAGTAACGAGATCTGGCTCCCTCTTCTGGAGTGTCTGAGGACAGCTACAATGTACTTACATATAATAAAATAAAATAAATCTTTAAAAAAAGAATGTTTGTACCAATATTTGTATTTTCTTTCCTCAATTTCTTTATCATATAATATAACATCAATTAAGAGAATATCAACTGTTATAATATTTATGTTTAAGATATTAAAATACGTCTCAAGGTGATATAGTTATTTATTCTAAAATTTGTAATATGTTTATAGCAGGACTAGGGATGGTTATATCACATTATGCATAATTATGACCTGGTTATTGCTTTCATTTGGAAATTAAGCATGACAGGAGGTGACATGATTATGTGTCAAGTGGACTTGTGATGGCTATTCTTGTTGTCAACTTGATTACATCTGGAATTAACTAATATCCAAATGGCTAAACACACCTGTAAGGGATATTTTTTTTCTTATTAAATCATTTCAAGTGGAAAGGTACATTCCTGATCTAGATGTTTGAAGTGGGAAGATACACTTATAATCCAGATAGTCTGAGAAGAGAAGATCCACCTTTAACATGGGCTTTTGCTGACAGCTTATTAAAGGATGGGGAAGAAAGAAGCTCGATCTTTCTTTTCCTGCTTGCTCAAGCCTACTTCTTTGGGATTCCAACATATACTGAAGTCTGGGGGAAACATCCAGCCTTGTGGACTGAACAGCTACTGGATTCTTGAGTCTCTTGTTAGAAGACAGCCATTATAGGAGTAACTGGACCACAGCCTGTAAGCTACTCTAGTAAACGCCACTGAATAAACAGGCAGTGACAGGAAGGAATGTATGAGGACTCTGAGATGGTGATGTCCTATTTGTCTTTAAAGGCTGTGGTTCTCAACCTTCCTAATGCTGCCACTCTTTAATACAATTCCTCATGATGCAGTGACACCAACCATAAAGTTATTTTCATTGCTACTTCATAATTGTAATTTTGCTACTATTATGAATCATAATGCAAACATCAGATATCCAATATATATGACTTGTGACCCCTGTAGAAAGGTCATTCAACCCCCAAAGGGGTCATGACCCACAGGTTGAGAACCACAACCTGTAGGGAAACTACAATTTACCTACTTTTCAATTCCAAATGTTTGGATTTTTTAAAACCAACACTGTTTTCAATTGGAAAATTGTTTGGTTTTAGTTTACCTTAACTTCATGTATAATTTAATTTGAAATGTTTTCTTTTTTGCATTCCTTTGGGGGATAATGGTGTGTGTAGCTTCTCCCTTGGTGGCATCCCTACTGACAAGATTGTGTAAGTTTCAGAAATAATAAAAACATTTTCTAGTGTTCTATCCTTTTCAGTCTCAGAATGGACACATTTTCTGGTAATTCTGTTTCTTCATGTCTCAAAGTTTTGCAAGCAAGTTTGTAATCAGTTCATGATGCTATTTGTCTTAAGAATTCAAATTATTTCTTCATTGATTAGGAATTTCTTTTATATAATGTTCCATTTCTTTCCCTCACAAAAGTTAATTCTTGTTAGAGCTATGTGATGTGTATATTTATCCTCATTCCAGAGACAAGAAAATTATTGGATGCTACTGTAGGCTGGATTTATCCAGCTGAAAATCTTATAAACAATCCAAAGACTTTTCATAATTATGATGGCTTTCAGAGATGGTAATCTTCTAGAGATGGTCAGAGCTGAGAAATCAAGGCAGCAGGGCACCATATGATGTTCTCCCTAAACCATCATTTTATGCATACACTTCTGCAGGTGTGGAGCCAGACAAGCCGCTATAGGGAAAGGAAACAGATATGGGAAGTTCCAGAAGCGTAAGGGAAAGCATGTCCCCATGTGTCCTTTCCTGTCCAATAAGAATGAGGGCTACACAAATAAAGCTCAGTACAAGTCTTACAACCCCCAGAGTTAGTCACAACCTGACTACCCAACTTCAGGGAAATTTAGCAGTCTTTTTACTTCTGTACGAAGTGTTGATAAGATGGAATAAACTCCCCAGGCCTTTTGTCCTGTGATCTTGACCTCTAGATTTCTAAAGAATGTGCTCATTTTTCTTTGTCACCAGCTCTGCTGGAACTGAAAGGAATAGAAGTTGAATTCTGTAAACAAGAGTTCAGAAAGGCGCAGTGTGGTTCCAGGAAAGGATCCACACTGCCTGGCTCCTTATCCAACTCGGCTTGAGCTGGCAGCTACTCTGGGAAGCCCCTGAGTAGCTTGGAGAGCTGCTTGTACAAAAGGGTAATTACTGTCATTAAAAACAATTAATGTTTGGGTTCCTGAGTGATCTGAGTGATTCTGGGAGGAGGGAAATATTTGTTAAAGCTCGATCTGTGTACTCAAGGGAATACTAGAAATGCAGAGATGGTAACTGCAGCAATAAAATGAGCAAAATGGAAAAAAAGAATGCTCAAATGACTACTATTTATTATGGATGTTGGGATGATTTATATTTTATTCTTAATACTGCTTCCCTTTAAGACAGAAACAAACTTGGAAGAAGAATAGAGGAACCACTTAGGTACACAGGAAATTCTAAGGTCTTTGTTACTTGGGATCACAGCCCTAGCTTCTGTTTTTACTTCTGAGTATCAGTCTGCATTATTTGCTTCATTTAACTCATCTGTCTGATGAGGTTTTGTTTCCTCCCTTATGATTCATAGTCTTAAATCTGAGTTAAGTAATGACAAGACCTTAGTTTAAAGTTCAACCTTCACAGACTTTTAATTTCCCTCCGGATCCCACAAAACTAGCCCTCAAATAGCTCCTGTTAAAACAGCTGCCAAAATGCTTTCCCAGACCAGGGCCACAGATCCCCGAGTCTTAAATCCAGGAGGGATGTGAACACAAAGCCTTTCTTTGGGTTCTGATACATTTGCTGAGCTACCAAAATAAGAATCATTTGCATGGAACCACATTGAAATGCACCTGGCAGCCAGCTCTTTGGTAAATGCTCCTTGGAAAAAAGAAAAAGAGTAAGTGGCTGAAGTGGTACATCTCTCAAAACCTGCTTATCTAAGCTGAGAAAACTAGTTGGCATCCTTGTTGGTCCTACACTCGTGGGTCTCCCTGGGCTCTGAAGGTATTTCCATTAGGAAAGAGCCTTTGCAGTCCTCTCTCTCTCTCTCTCTGCCTCCCCCCCCCCACTTAGAAGAAGCTACAAATGAATTGTATCTAATCCAAATCTCCCTAGGGAAGCCTTTCTGACTTCCACAAACTTTAAAATTGTCTCGAAAAAAAAACTCCATTAACATATAACACACCTATAAGCCTTTGACTTAATGAGTTAGTTTTTATATTATTATTATTATTATTATTATTATTATTATTATTATTATTATTATTTTGAGACAGAGTTTCTCTGTGTACCCCTGGCTGTTCTGGAACTCACTCCGTAGACCAGACTGGCCTTGAACTCAGAAATCTGTCTGCCTCTGCCTCCCAAGTGCTGGGATTAAAGGCATGTGCCACCACTACCCAGCATGAGTTAGTTTTTAAAATAAGTGAACATGTCATAATCTAACCCTTAAATAAAGAAAACATTATCATTACATCTATTTACCTCCTTCCAAGAACTCCTAAATATAACAATATTCTAACCTTGTAAAATTGATTAATGCAGCACCCACCACTTTCTTTAATTAATACATTCAAGAAAATTATCATCCACGTTCCATGCATCTCCATCTTAGCAATTGCTGTATAAAAATGTTTAACTTGAGTTTTGATTCTGGTCATGATAGATGTTTGAGTTTCCTTAAGTTTGAGGCCTATTATAATATTGCAGAGACATGTATTTAATGCTTTGTGCTGATAAGAATTTATTCTTCTTATGGATTGTGAGTTGTATTATGGCTATTCTGAACTTTTTGGCTAATATCTACTTATCAGAGAGCACATACCATGTATGTTCTTTTGGGCCTGGGTTACCTCACTCAGAATGAGACTTTCTATTTCCATCAATTTGCCTGCAAAACTTGTGATGTTTTCATTTTTAATAGCTGGGTAGTACTCCATTGTGTAAATGTAGCACATTTCCTTTGGTTGTGGGACATCTGCATTGTTTCCAGCATCTGGCTATTATAAATAAGGCTGCTGTGAACATTGTGGAGCATATGTCCTTCTGGTATGGTAGAGCATCTTTTGGGTATATGTCCAGGAGCAGTATAGCTGGGTCTTCAGGTAGAACAGTTTCCAATTTTCTAAGGAACTGTAGCACACAGTAGTTTGGGCCTTGCCCTTTGCCTGGGCAGCACAGCAGAGCTGACCCTGGTGGTGGGAGGATGTGAGCTGGCCTTAGGGAGAAAATAGAGGAGAGATGGCCCTTCCACTCATGTGTGTGCTGTGAGGCTGGCCCTGGCCCCTCCGTGGATGTAGCACTTGGGAGAGTGGGTCCTGCGCCTCATCTGAGAAGCATAGTGGAGCTGGTTCTAGAGGCATGACTGCAGAAGCTGGCCTGAGGGCTTGAGAACAGGAGTACTGACCCTGCCTCCTGCCTATGGAGGCATTGGGCTGTCTAGGTGGAGCAGTGTTGGCGAGCTGACCCTGGTGGGGCCGTTCAGCTACCACACAGGCCCAGATCCAGGGCTCTGAATTGGCCCACCCCAAAATCTATATCATCAGCAAATGGTTGGGATTCATGAAAGGGCCAGTCCTGCTGATCCAAAGCGACAGGATCTCCAGGACACAGGGCCACAATAGGATAAACAGCAGGAGGCCCAGTGAGGATTCAATATTGATGGTATCACAGAAGCTAGAGATCTTTAACCAGACCAAGGACCTATTGAGATGAACATTTTCAAGTGAAGATGTGTGGACCGACAGCTATTCTGTGGGTCATGCTGTGACATACTACAGCTTCCACAAAGAGATATTTTCTATGCTTTACTGTTGTTTGTTTTTTATTTTGGTGGGAAGGTGGCAGGAGCAAAAGGCAGATATGAGGGGACAGGGAGATGAACAGGGCTCAGGTGCATGAAGAAATTCACAAAGAATCATTAAAAATGATTTTTTGGCAAAAAATTTAAATATGAAAAACAGTTATGATTTCAAACATCACCCACAATTTTGGCTGCTTTCTGAGTGGCCACACCAGCACTAGGAACCTCTGTTAAGACACTACCTACCACATGCTAACCCCCTTAAAACCTACCCGACAGCTCCAAGCTGTGCCTTTCCCCTGGGCTCCGTATTCTGGCCCACAACTTCTGCAAAAGACTTCTGCTTTACTGGAGGTCACACCATATTAGCAACAGCAGAGGCCAAACAGGTGCCCAGAATGCCAGAGGTCACACAGCTACTTGGAACCTCAGAGACAACACTGGCACCCAAAACCTAAGCGGTCATGCAGGCCGCAAAAAACTCTAGTGGAGACACCCTTCTGGACCTGAAGACTCACTGATCACCAGAACCCAGGACACTCGGGCCAGAAAGACCAGAGTGAAAATGGAAACCAAGGGGAGAAATATCCAAAAATCCCATCTTCCTAATAAGGATAAACTCTGAAATCAGCACCTCAACCTATAATAACCCCAAACCTTCAATAATTAGAGGCTAGTATAAGAACACAATCAATAGCAGCCAGGGCAATATGGCTCCACCAGAGCCCAGCCTACAGCAGCAAGTCCTGGATATTGCAACACAGCTGAAGACAAGAAAATGACCTTCACCCAGTCTTATGAAGGTGATAGAGGCCCTTAAAGAGAAAATAAATAAATCCCTTCACAAAATCCAAGAAATGCAAACAGATGAAGGAAACGAAATAGAAATAGAAACAATGAAGAAAACACAAACGGAGCGAATTCTGGAGATGGAAAATCTGGGTAAGCAAATAGGAGCTACAGACACAGCATCACCAACAAAGAACCAAAGGATGGAAGAAAGAATCTCCGCTGTGGAAGACACAATAGAAGAGATAGATTCATCGGTCAAAGAAAATGATCTTAACCATCTAATATACTAGTCATAGATACATTGTTGTATATGTTGTGTAATTTACTATAAAATAAGGACCATATGATATGTTTCTATATCTGCTTTATCCCAGTACTGCAAAAATGATTTTCATCCAACTAGATTTCTACTCAAAGGTATTTTTTAAATAACCAAATAAACTATTTGGTAACATTCTAGCATTGGTAATTTGGGTTTTTCCAGATTTTTAAAATTTTTATATAAACATGTGATAATTAATACTATAAAACTATTTAAATGATTGAGATAGAGTGGATAGGCTTTTAGATTTTGACTCATATTTCCAACTCATTCTTGCAAAATGTGAAGCTGGAATAATGCAAACCACAGCATCATAAGACAAGCCTGGTTCTCTATCTCAGCACCACGTTTTAGTCATTCACATTTGGTGGGTTTTCTTGGAGAAGCTAATTCTTAAGGCAATGAGTGCCAGACCCAACAAAGCAGCCAGTGACAATGCTTTACAGTGAGTTTTTCTCCATATCATACTATTCTCATATCATTACCATATCATATCATCAGTCTCATGACAGGGTGGGTGTCTTAGACATGTCTTTGCTTTTAACTTCAAAGGCCAAGAAGGAAAGACTGAAATGTGAGATTTATAAAGAATAAAAAGATGAATTATACTGCTTACTGTTGTGAATAAAATTCATCATAGACTGAAACTTTATTTTCATAAAACAATTTAAAAGGAATCTATCATATCATCTGCAAATAGTGATGATACTTTGACTTCTTCTTTGCTAATTTGTATCCCCTTGATCTCCTTTTGTTGTCTTATTGCTCTAGCTAGAACTGTGAGTACTATATTGAATAGGTACGGAGAGAGTGGGCAACCTTGTCTTGTCCCTGATTTTAGTGGGATTACTTCAAGTATCTCTTCATTTAATTTGTATTGCCTGTTGGTTTGTTGTATATTACTTTTATTATGTTTAGGTATAGGCCTTGAATTCCTGATCTTTCCAAGGCTTTTAACATGAAAGGGTGTTGTATTTTGTCAAATGCTTTTTGAGCATCTAAGGAGATGATCATGTGATTTTTTTCTCTTTGAGTTTGTTTATATAGTGGATTATGCTAATGGATTTTCATATTGTGAACTAACTTTGCATCTCTGGAATAAAGCCTACTTGATCGTGATGATGTTTTTGATGTGTTCTTGGATTAGGTTTGCTAGAATTTTGTTGAGTACTTTTGAATTGATATTCATAATCAAAATTGGTCTGAAGTTCTTTCTTTGTTGGGCCTTTGTGTGGTTTAGGTATGCAGATACTTACACCCAACCAATGGACAGAAGCTAGCGATCCCTGGAGTTAAATTAGGGAAAGGCTAGAAAAAGGTGAGGAAAAGGGCAACCCTATAGGAAGACCAACAGTCTTACCTGGAACCCTGAGATGTCTCAGACACTGAACCACTAACCAGACAGCATACACCAGCTGATACAAGGCTCCCAACACATATAAGAAGAGGACTGCCTGGTCTGGCCTCAGTAAGAGAAGATGTACCTAACCCTTGAGAGAATTAAGGCTCTAGGGAGTGGAGAGGCCTGGTGGGGTAGGGTTTATGGGGTGGGAACATCCTCTTGGAGATGGGGGAAGAAGGAATGGGATGAGGAATTGTCAGAGGGTGAACAGGGAGGGAGATAACCACAAGACCATAAAAATGATTAAAGATAATTTAAAAAATAAAAAACAAACAAAAAAGCAATTTAATTGTCACTACTGGAGAGTAGCTAAATGTTTAAAACACAGACTTGTTTCCTACCATTTTTCACTCTGAAATCATTCATAAGTGTGTACAAGTAAGCTATTCAGTGCATGGTTATTGAATCAGGGAGAGAGGGGAAAGAGGAAGGAAGATTTGGACCCACACCACCACAGAGAGAATGTGTTTTGAAGTTATTTCCTCCCACAAACCAAAACATTATCCCAAGTTACAAGATTTGGCTGACCCCTCTCCACAGTTAAACAAGGAATAGAGACTTGCTTTGGAGAGGAGATTCTGCAGTGGATTTGACTGCAGGCTGAGCACGGAGAGTCAGGGATGCAGTGCTTTTGAGTTGTCACATGAGTTTGGGTGAGCTTTTTGGTGTTCCAACTGTCTTTGTATCATGGATGCTCCTGAAAACAACCCAAATCAACTTACTGGTTCACTAAGGTTAGATTGGGTGGAATCTCTTCTCTGTCCTGTCACTGATGCCTGTATTGGATAAACATAAACACTTTTGTTTTGCCTTTTCCTTTTTTTTTTTTTAATATTTGCCCAGGGAAAACTATTCAATAAAATGCCACCGTAAATTCAAGATGGGGAAATCCTGACTGCTGTTTTGAAGGAGATATCCGTGGGTGAATAGTCAAAAGAAAAATGAAGACCAATGGGATATCAATTAACATAGCCTAATTTTTCTAGAAATCTATGTACACTGGTTTAATTTCTGCATAACATCATTAGACACATATAAAATAATTCATCTTAATAAAATACTTTTAAAGTTAAGGCTCTTAGTGTCCAACCCAGGCACTTTGCAATCAACTCAGGTCTTCCCCTCCCAGGCTAGTCTCTTCATAGCAATAAAACCCAAACTGAGAAAGATGACATTCATTTTAGAATGCAGAAATATATAGAAGCCTTTAGCCAAGTATAACTGTTGTCTAATTAGTTAGAAATTTATTACAAAACTACCACTCCATTACAAGCAATATTTGGAACGTCATTTTGGAATTAAGTACACAGGTTCTTTGAATGAAATTCAAATATCTGACAGTAAGAAAAGAAAGTGTCCTAATTGCTTCAGTTTGCTTACAATGAGCATTTATTATCACAATTATAGCTTCATGGATTGAAAAGTCACTCCTAAAATAAAAGGAGGCAGAAAAAAAGAATAAAACATTATGGAATGGAATTGAAGACCCAGAAATAAAACCACACAGGTATGGATACTTGATCTTTGATAAAGAAACCAAAAGTATACAATGGAAAAAAGAAAGCATCTTCAGTAAATTTTGCTGGTCCAAATAGTAGTCTGTATGTAAAAAAATGAAAATAGATAGATATTTGTCACCTTGCACAAAGTTCAAGTCCAAGTGGATCAAGGACCTCAACATAAAACTAGATACACTGATGTAATAGAAGATAAAGTGGGAAAGAGCCTTGAACTCATTAGCACAGGGGGGAAATTCTCTTAAAAGAACTCAAATGGCTCAGACTCTTAGATCAATTGATAAATGGGACCTCAAGAAACTGAAAAGCTTTTGTAAGGCAAAGGTCACAGTCAATAGAACAAATTGGCAACTTACAGATTGGAAAAAAACACCTTCACTAACCCCACATCTGATAGATTGCTAGTATCCAAAATATATAAAGAAATATATAAGGAACTCAAGAAATGAACCTCAAAAAAAAAAAAAAAAACAAACAACTCAATGAGAAAATGGGTTATAGAGTTAAACAGAGACTTCACATCAGAGGAATCTTGAATGGCTGAGAAGCACTTAAAGAAATGTTCAAAGTCCTTGGTGATTAGGAAAATGCAAATCAAAACAACTCTGAGGATCCACCTTATACCAGCCAGAATGCTTAAGATCAAAACCTGAGGTGACAGCACATGCTGGTGAGGATGTGGAGAAAGAGGAACACTCCTCCCTGCAGGTGCCCCATCATGACTCAGAGGCACGTGCTCCATTATGCTTATAGCGGCCTTGTCTGTGATAACCAGATGTTCTACAATGGAAGACTGGATACAGAAAATGTCGTTAACTTACACAATGGAATACTATTCAGCTATTAAGAATGAGAACATCATGAGTTTTTCACACAAATGGATGGAACTAGAAAATATTATCCTGAGTGAGGTAACTCAGATCCAAAAGGACATATTTGGTATATATTCACTAATAAGTGGATATTAGTCAAAAAATGTACAGAATACCCAGGATATAATTCACAGAACTCAAGAAGGTCAACAGCCAAGGGCTCTGAGTCTTGACACTATTACTGATTCTATGCTATGCTTACAGACAGGAGCCTAGCATGGCTGTCCTCAGAAAGGCTCAATAAGCAGCTGACTGAGATAGACATAGATACTTAACACTAACAAATGGACTAAAGTCGGGGACCCTTGTGTTTGAATTAGGGAAAGGCTGGAAGAAGTTGAGGAGAAGGAGGAGGAGGAGGAGCGACCCCATAGGAAGCAATGGTCTCAACTAACCTGAATCCCTGAGGTCTCTGATACTGAGTCACCAACCAGGCAACATATACAAGCTGGTCTGAGGATCCCTGACATGTATGCAGCAGAGGCCTTCGTGGTCTGGCCTCAGTGAGAGAAGATACTCCTAACTCTAGTGAGGTTTGAGGCCCCAGGGAGTGTGGAAGCCTGGCAGGGGGTGGGGTGGGGATTGGGACATCTTTTTGGAGACAGGGGAAGGAAGAGTGGGATGAGGAACTGTGGGAGGACAGACCTGGAGGGAAGTAATGACTGGATTATAAAAAAGTTAAAATTAATAATAATTAAAAAAACATTACTCGGGGCTGGTGAGATGGCTCAGTGGGTAAGAGCACCCGACTGCTCTTCCGAAGGTGACGAGTTCAAATCCCAGCAACCACATGGTGGCTTAGAACCACCCATAATGAGATCTGACACCCTCTTCTGGTGTGTCTGAAGTCAGCTACAGCGTACTTATGAATAATAATAATAAACGAATCCTTGGACCAGAGAGACTGACTGGAGCGAGCGGGGTTGACCAGAGCGAGCAGGGTTGACTGGAAAAACGAAAAAAAAAAAAACATTACTCAGGGGCTGGGGAGATGACCTTCTCAGTACAAGTATATGCCACCAAGCTCTACTACCTGAGTTTGACCCTTGAGACCTACATAGTAGAAGGAGAACTGACTTCTTCAAGTTGTGCTCTGACCTCCACACAAATATCATGACATGGGATCATGTTCTCTCCCAAATAAACATACAAATAAGAATACAACTCTTTAAAGGTTACTGGGATTCTAAATTTAGAAACTGAGTTAACATCCTGATTCAAAGAATGAGATAAGGCCTGGACTTTAATCCTAACACCATGGAGGCAGAGACTGGCACGTTTCTGTGTGTTCAAGGCCAGCCTGGTATACATAGGAACTTCCAATGCAGATGGAAGTATACTGTGAGACCATGTTGGGGGTAGGGGTAGGGGTGGATTTGTAACCTAAAGTCATTTGTAGTATGACATCATAGTTTTCCAAGTCAGTGAAGTAAAACGTAAGTAATTGTCTCTCAAGTAGCTAAAAGATGATTAGAACAATATTAAAGTATAGGAAAATACCTAATCCATCATCCAAATATTTTGTAGTATCCACCAAAGAAATATTTTTAGACAAAGAATTAAACAGTACATGTTTGTCAAATGCTAACTCTGTACCAAGGACTCTGTCAAGTCCAATGCAGGATTACACTCACTGGTTGCTAGTATCATTCCCATCCTGCACAAAAGGAAACTTGTAATGGTAAATGACTTGCTGGAGTCACAGCTCATAAATGTCAAATACAAATTTGAGGGGTCTTCTTGGAGGGAAAAGCAAAGGTTTTCAATGTTCTTCCCCATTCAGCGAGTTTTCTGTAAAAATCACAGACAAGCTTGCCTGTACTGAGCTTGCCCCTGAAGACTATTCTCCTCAGGAGGACAAAACAACCTGCTTGCCCTTTGTCTGGGAGACAGATGATAAAGTCCTCCTATAGTCTTTAAAAAGAGTGAGTCCCCAGGACAATGCACAGTACTGTGGGTGAATTCATTAGATTAATGTTATTGAAGGCACAGAGAACCTGACAGATAAGAGTGGGCAGCAGACCATAGATAGTGTTGAGGGAGCCTGGAGAAGCATGAAGAGAGCCGCAGGCATCATGTGCCAGAGTGCTGCTGAGCTTATTTTTGGCAACTCAAAACTGGAAGATGAGCATTTGACATAGAGGTAGTTGGTTCCCAAGAACTTTGGCTTAGTTCTTTGACAGGAAGTGGATAGAGCAAGAATCCTCTCTTCCTCATTCTTCTTTCAGCCTCTCCTTTCTCTGTGATGGAAGTCAAGCAGTCAAGAAGTCAAGGCAGTACAAATAGAACTGATCAAAAGGAACCCGAGCCTCGAGCCTCTCTGGTCAGGAAGGGCTCCGGTGTCCTTGTTCCTGCTGTAACTGGCCCGTAACAATTGGATTGGAACTGATGATTTGTTCCACTCACCAGTGGTCTTAAGATCTCATGGAGAGAGCTGGGCGTGGTGGCGCACGCCTTTAATCCCAGCACTCGGGAGGCAGAGACAGGCGGGTTTCTGAGTTCGAGGCCAGCCTGGTCTACAAAGTGAGTTCCAGGACAGCCAGGGCTATACAGAGAAACCCTGTCTCGAAAAACCAAAAAAAAAAAAAAAAAAAAAAAAAAACATCTCATGGAGAATCCTCTAGGGACGTCAGGAGTGTCCACCACTCTGCGCCCAAGGTGACCCGGTGCTGGCGCCAACAGGAAGGGGATCTCACAGTCAGCTATTGGATGGAACACAGGGCCCCCCAATGGAGGAGCTAGAGAATGTACCCAAGGACCTAAAGAGGTCTGCAACCCTATAGGTGGAACAACAATATGAACTAACCAGTACCCCCAGAGCTCTAGCCGCATATGTAGCAGAAGATGACCTAGTTGGCCATCATTGGGAAGAGAGGCCCCCTAGGTCTTGCAAACTTTATATGCCCCAGTACAGGGGAACGCCAGGGCCAAGAAGTGGGAGTGGGTAGATAGGGGAGTGGGGGGGGGGTATGAGGGACTTTCGGGATAGCATTTGAAATGTAAATGAAGAAAATTCCTAATAAAAAGAAAATATCTAATAAAAAATTTGAAAAAAAAAAGAAGTCAAGGTGGGGGGAGCAAGACAGAGATGGAGGTTTGCAAGGTCAAGAGCATCTGTACTTTTTATGGAAAATGGTGCTTACCTCTATGTGAGTTGTATTCTTGGTTATAAAAATCATTCAATTATACTTCTTCAGGACCAAGGTGAAGTTTATTTGGGGTGGATTCATAATCTGCTTGCATCACATTTTTGAGAGCGATTGCTTCCAAGGGATTTGTCTGAATTAGTGTATTGATTTGCAGCGAGGCCAGCCTGGTCTACAAAGTGAGTTCCAGGACAGCCAGGGCTACACAGAGAAACCCTGTCTCAAAAAAAAAATTATTAAAAAAGAGAATGTGGTTTGTTATCGGTTCTGTTTCATGAGAAGCCAATGCTAGCACAGGCTAGACAAGGGTTGTGATATGTATGTGCACCAGAGCAGGGATGGTCTTCACTCTGCATTGGATGTTTTTCTTGCTTATGGGTAATTAGGGAAGGTTTAAGAAACCAATGGGAGTCATTAGGAAATAAGTAGGGTACAATTTGGAAAAGATTAGTAGAAGAATCTTAATTGGACATTGGCTGAATCTCTCCTAGGATCTATTTTTATTTTTATCTTTTGAGAGGCCTTTTTCCCAGCCCCAGGTATGTGCTTTCCACAGTGGACTTTCCTTTTCAATCCCGACACTCCTTCTTGAGTTTCCTGCCAGCAAATGCTCTCAGAGGGAAGAACTCCAAATTGATTAAATCACTGCAACATGATCTATCAGTGCATAGTTCTACCTCAATCAACTCCTCCTCTGCTTCTGTGCTTTCCTTCAGTTTACAAGTGTTCACTGGCTTATTCAAGATGCAAGAAGGAACAAAGAAGGACCCGAACTAGTTTTGTTAATAATCTTCACTAAATGTGTTACTTGGAGTTTAGAAACAATCAGCTAAAGAAGGTGTTGTACAGGGAATAATTGTTGGAGATCTGACAATCCTTCCTGAGCTGGGGCCAGAAAATCATTTGAGATGTGACTGCCAAATGCAATTTTTCTGGGCACTACATCAAGGAGATTTAGTTCTCTGTAAATGAAGCCAGAGAAATCTGGATTTTTAATGTAATCTGTTTGTGATTTTTATGTACTTAGATTTTGTTGCACATTTAGGTATTTTAACTTCCTCCTTAAGGAAGAAAACCTTTTGTGCTGAAGGAGTTAATAAACATCGGTAAGGAACATATGTATTTTCCAGGGATTTCCCAGTCTTTCCTGTCAGTGTCATCGGACACCCTCTCAGAGGAAAGGAGAGCTGACTCCCTTTATGTCCTTTAGGGCTGGGTTGGCAGTAGAAACTCTTTCCTCTTGTCCTGGGGTTGGCTCACACAAGCGACCAAGGACAACAGCCTATACTTAAACAACTGCGTTTGTGGTAACAATCCTAAAAGGCCCAAAAATGGGTAGGCAGATTCTCTGAAAGCTGCATACAGTGTGACTGGATATATTAAGAGCTGTCTTGCCCACCCTTCTCCTGTAATTGTGAAGACAGCAGGAGAGCCCAAGCCAGTCCATGGAACAATGGGATTCAGTTTCAAATCCTGGCCTCATGTCTTTCTGAATTTCTTTGACATTTGCTACATGGTGTGGCTAGGAGACACTTGATAATCACTGCTTTCTTTCATTAACTGACTAGTTTAAACACATTGCCTTAATTCTGGTAATATGAATAATATGTATTATCCATACTATGCATTATCTATAAACCATAGCATATATTATCCATATTTCTAAAGGAATTTTTAAAGTATCAGGAATTTTTTTTTCTTTTTGATTCTACTAACTTATTTTTCTTTAATTGTACATTGTGGGAATATTATATTTTCTTTTTCACAATATTGGTTTGTATTCTTCATTGTGATTAAAGTATTTTAAGTTGAGTGAGTATTACAAACTTTCCGGTTCCATTTTTCCCATTCCTGCCCTATGGTTTTGTAAAGCAGCCACTTCTCATAACACACACACACACACACACACACACACACACACACACAGAGAGAGAGAGAGAGAGAGAGAGAGAGAGAGAGAGAGAGAGAGAGAGACTTGTTATGAGTTTAGGACTTTCTCCCAGTAAACTCATAAGATATGACCTAAATCTGAAAGCAATTGTACCCTATCCAGATACCTTCAGATGAGGTTGGCACTGAGATTCTAGCCCATCTGCTCTGCATATGTCCGCATGCCTGCTCCAAAGAACATGAGCCAATTACTTAAAAATAGCCCCCATTCTCTTTACACACACACACACACGCACACACACACACACACACACACACACACACGCACACACACACACACACACACACACATCTATCTTATTGGTTCTGTTGCTTTGTAGAGAAGCAGAAGTTGGATGTTAGTTTGGTTATTGCTGTTCTTCTGTATGTGGAGTGACTGAGATATAGAAAGAAACCTGACGGTCAGATAAGGTAATGGGGCTTCTGCTCAATTTCCTGGGAGGTGCTTGTCCTGTTGAGACTCTGAGCCGTACTGTGAGAAAAGTGGCCACAGCTCAGTTGAAATTCCACATGACAGCAATTAGACATGTTAGAGCAAGCAAGACAATGTAAGCAGTCAGTTCTTTTACTTCCCTCTCAATTTTATTTTATTTTATTATTTTCTTCTTTTTTTGTATTAGATATTTTCTTCATTTACATTTTAAATGCTATTCAGTTCTTAACTGCATTGGTATACTGCACAGAACAGAGAAAAGCTGTCTTCATTCTAACCTGGGCCTGAGCACTGTCTACATTGTATTTTTTAGGCACACTAAAGGACCATTGCTAGTATAAGTCAGTGATTTGGGGTGGATTGTAAACAGTAATTGATGACTGAAAGATTGTGGAAGGGAACCTATAGATCACCTTAGATCAGGATACAGGGCCACTATAGTAGCCAATACTAACATGTCACGAGACACATAACAGTTAGTGCTAATTTCCCACATATATTGCTTATCCAGCATGGGTCAGCTCAAGCAGTCTCTTTCTGTAACTGGATAACCTAAATGCAAGGAAGGAAGAAAAAGGAGTGGAGGGAGGGAGGGAGGAAATGGGGAGGGGGAGGGGAGCATATGGGGCATGTGGAGGTCAACCTTGTGAAGGAAAAAAATGGGATGGAGAGGAGGGGTCACAGGCTCCTGCAACTTCTCTAAGAGTCCTGATGTGCCATACATGGCACACCAAAAAGGAACCAAGAAGCTGGGCATGGTGGTGCACTCCTTTAATCCCAGCACTCGGGAGGCAGAGGCAGACTGATTTCTGAGTTCAAGGCCAGTCTAGTCTACAAAGTGAGTTCCAGGACAGCCAGGGCTATACAGAGAAACCCTGTCTCGAAAACCAAACCAAAACAAAACAAACAAAAACAAAAAACAAAAATAAAGGAATCAAGGCCAGAGCTTCATGGAAGTTCTAACAAGTGATGTCCTACCCCTCACCCCCTACTTCCCATCCCCCAAACTCTTCTACACCCATGCTCCCTATCCCCCATCTTCCATCCCCTACTTCACTTCCTGAGTAACCTCTTCAGGTAGGGCTCTCATTGGGGGCAAGGTGGTGGTGTGGCAAGATACAATTGGCTGAGGATTTAGGAGCTTCAGATTGGCTCAGACATTGTCTATTAGCTTATGTGCTGTTCAATCAACTCAGATCTTCATCCTGATGCTGGTCTATGGAGTCTGATTCTGGGATTTGTCACATTACTTGCTGCCTCTCACCCTCCCATCCTCAGTCCTGTTCCCAGAGGAGCATACTACACCATGGACCTTGGCTCTTAAGGCTTCTGTTTAGAACAGACACTCATAATTCTGTGTATCTTTCAGTGGATAAAGTATTCATGGAGCCAAGGTTGACATTCATTTAGTAACAGAATCACACAATCCACCTGCAAGGGGTTTAGAAAACTAAAGAACAAGCCATGTTAAGTTATTTTGAGTGCACAATTCTCCCGCAGGAGAGAGTAAGGCATATATCCTTACTCAAGGCATATATCCTTATATCTCAAGTAATCACATATCCCAAGGATAGGTGATTAGCCAGAGTGAACAACTCATATAAGAAAGAGCGGCAGCAGAATATGTGGTTTGGATACTTGGTAGTTTAAGAAAATGAAACAAAAGCAAATCTTTGCTAAAATACAAGTGCCTGGTTTACATTATTGCCCAGTGTCTCTCCTGGAGTGAGAAAGAGTAAGTCTCTGTTCTCACAGCCTTTGATACAGTTTCCTCTCCACTATTTACCATACAATTTATAATTGCTACTTAATGGCTAGGTATAGGGTGGGGAATAGCCCCAGAATGGATGCAGGTTTTCTCTAAAAGGCATGAGAGATTATTGAGGAGTTATGAGAAGAGACAAAAAACAATCAGCCTTATATTTGAGAAATACAGAACTGGTGATGATTTAGAAAATGGGTTCAAGCAGGGTGAGGCTGGATACTGTCAAACATCAGTTCTGAGATTCTCACCAAAGAATTCAAGTATTTGGACCACGTTGATAATGGGACAAAGAGCAGAGAAATGGTTAGAAAAGTTATGTTGACCACCTTGGGTAATGAATATGACCAAGAATTTAAAATACGAAGGTGAAGGTGATGGTTGAGTTTAAACCATTTCCCAGTAAGGGGAATAAAGAGCTATATATCTTTTTGTGTGTGTGTTTCATGTTCCAACTTTACAGAAAACCCAACCTTCTGCTAACCTGGCTCCCAGAAGCACAATCGAAACCCAAGAAGTTTTTATTACTCTGTTATCAGCATGTCCGTCATGAGCCTCTGATTCTGATTTCTTACCCACAATCTACATGAGAAAATACATGAGACCAAATCAGGAATTGATAATAGTATCTGCTTGATCTAAGCTTTGCCCACGTATCTGAGAATTCCTGGCAAAGAGCAGGATTGATGCTATGATTGACATGTAGCTGCCTGCTGTTCGATGGTTTGACAGAGATGGCTTCGAAGGCAATTCTTTCTGGGTCATCGACATGTGGGTGGCAAGGTGAGACTATCCTTTATAGAAAAAGAAGAGAGGACTTACCCACTGAAATTCCTCCCCACGGGCTGTTTCCTCATCATACTTTCCCACACAAGATAAGGCTGGCATACTTCTGCATGAATCAGTCCAATCCCTTCAGTGACATCTAAAGATACTTAACCTCAAACTTTGCTGAGTGGTACTTTATTGAAACCAAGAGACCAGAATTATCAGCTCTAACTGCACATGGTCAGGCTAAAGACCCAGTACACCCAGGACACATACCTTGGACACTCAGGAAGAACAATTAAGGCGATGCAGAGCTTTTGGTACAGCAAACAGCCCTTCCTTGTCTGCCATTCCTATAAGTACCACATTACAGGCTATTTTACCTTTGAGATCAAACCTCAGAGATTTTATGTATGTTGATCAAGGCTAGATGGCTAGTAAGTGTTGAAGCTAGGATTTACATAGAAATTTGTTTGCCCCCTATTGAAGTGTGTCTTGTGTTGTTATCACAGGATGCTTAACATTTCAGCAGGCTTTTCATGAGAAGACATGTCATTGCTTCGCATCCAGCAGCTAGAAAGTCCAAAGAGCATGGTGCTAGTTTCTGGTGGAGGAGTATGCTCCTTCACAACGTGGTGGTGCGAAGCAAAAGCAAGAGAGAGAACGCCAAAGAAATCAGACATGTGTGACAACAACCTGCTCTCAGCCTTCAGAGAACCAACTCAGAGAGAAGCACCAACTCCTGTAGGTGACTTAATTGTCTCCTAAAGGCACCACGTACTGACATCATGACATCGGGGGCAAAAGCTCAACATTGAAGACTAACCACATCTAAGTCTCACCAGCTCTAGGACCTAGGGTTCTTCTATCAGTCTGTGCTGACCTACTTGAAAACTGTTTATGAAGCTGAAATATTTGTTTTCATTTTTTAGGCTATTTTAAGAACACGATTCCTACCATAAAATTTAAGATTTCAGAATACCTAATTACATATCTTTTCATATCTTTCAAACCTCCTACTTATCTTCATATTTTCTCATGAATTAAAATCGGAAACTACATGATACAAGTGGAAGAGTTCCTGTTCAGATAACATGATTCTTGGCTTCTATAATTTTTAGTCATTTAAAAAGCAAAATTTATTTCAAAGCATACAACCTAGTAGTCAAAAGTATACAGTGTTTAAGTGATATATTTGACTTCAGGTAATTGTGGAAAAAGACTTTTAATTTGTTTTTAATTTTTTCCTATCAATTGACTAGCATTCTTGACTATACTTTAGTTTTATTATACTTAACAGTAATTTCTGTGCCCTGTTCCAAAGAACATTTCAGGATGTAGTCCCATTATGATACCTAATGATATAACTGAAAATCAGCATGGAATTTCTGTCCTGTAGCAAACAGCATAGACTTTCATTCACTCCTCTGGTCATTTATTTGGCAATACTGTTTGTTAATATATCACTGAGTTCAGGTCCCACTGAGGTTCATCAGCGATTCCTGCCTATTAATATTCATACTCTCATGACTTCCTTGACATATTGTACCAAGGTCATTGTATGCTCAGTTGAATTTGGCAAAGGTATAATGTAGTTCCACATAGTAAGGTTGCAAAAAGGCTATAAATTGTAACTCCATTACTTCCCCTCCTCCCTTGGATTACTCAGTCTGAGGAAAGTTATCTGCCATGCTGTGCAGGCATTCAGGAACAGCATTGGAAATTCCCATAGAGAACGGATCTGAAAATTTTCACTAATCTGAGTAACTGACGCTTTTACACACACACACACACACACACACACACACACACACACACACACACACAAGCTTCCACACAGGTTTGTAGCACTGACCCATATCTAGAATACAACCCATGGGAAACCACCATCTCCTTAAGTAGCTCTAAGGTTCCAGGCTCTCATTGTTTAAGAGAACACATTTGTTATTTCAAGTTGCTAAGTTTAAGGAGAATCCCATTAGACAACAATGAACAACCAACACACTCAGGCTAGGTACAGAGAGTGTAAAGAGTCATCAACTTTGTCCCTGTTGTTAAGGGATTTGTGCAAAATATATATGTTAGCCAGTATCTGTTGAGAGAGTGAAGGATGGTGTTAAATGGCTGTTTTCCTTCTGTTAGACACGATTATTGTCTTCCATCAGAGCAGCTGTGGTCCACATAGCCTAGGTCCTCACAGGATTGAGCCTCTTAACATTTCCAGGTGGGGGATGCAGTGAAGCTCAAGATGTCCCTTCTCTCCTGGGGGACAGGAGCAGTAAACAGTCACTGGGAGGAGAAGGCTTTCTGTGTCTGAGTTGCCAGGAAGCTGCACAGGGGATTTCTTAGCGTTGTGATTAACCCTCTCTGGTTTACCAAGAAAGACTTGATAAATCTTTTCTGTTATTACTTTCTCTAGCTGGACTTAATAGACATAGAATTTCTAAGAATAGAAAGGAGTCTGTAGAATGGTTAAATGAATGAATGAAAATCTTTAAAGAGAAGACCTCATTTGAAAAACAAATTTAAGTGATTACTTGATTTCAATTTACATACCACTGCAATTGTTACCTCTTTCTTCAAAGTTTTTGTTACTTCTGAAGAGGCTGCAATGGGTCTGCCTTGAATCCTAGTGGCTGATTCACAAGGTGCTTAGCATCTGTCTGGCAAGCATCCTCCAAGTCTCCGAAGGCAGTCATCACAGAATATCAGATTATTTCCTGTAAAGAACAATTTGGGCTATATAAAAATACTCTCCTCTTTGTGAATCCACACATTTAAGATAATAGTAGATGATTTATGCATCTTTATGTTCCCTTTCTCCTCTAAGAACTATGTAGATATACATACATACAAACATACATGCACACAAAATGTATACTTACATATATATACATATACATACATACATACATACATATGTATACATATACCATATACACACACACACACACACACACACACATATATATATATATATATATATATATATATATATATATATATATATATATATATATATTTCTTTTTCTCTCAGTATATAATTTCTGGCTACTTCTTGGTATTGCCCACTTCCCCTTAGACAAAAATCACATGAGGAAGATGTAAGGAGGGAAGTTCAAGGAAGACATCTTTCTTTCTTTCTTTCTTTCTTTCTTTCTTTCTTTCTTTCTTTCTTTTTTGAGAAAAGAGAATTTATTGGGTCTACATTTTTAGAAACAAGGTTCATGACTGTCATGGTAGAATCAGGAAAATAGACAATGATGGCCTGGAACAGTAGTTGAGAGCTTCCATGTCGAGATGACAACTATGAGGAGAAAGAACCAGGCTAACTGGGAATGGGGTAGGCTTTGGAAACCTCCAAGTCCATCCTCATGATACAACTCCTTTAACAGGGCCACACCTTCTAAGTCTTCCCGAACAACCCTATCAACCGGAGACCAAAACTAAGACAAATAAGCCTTTAGGAACCAATCTCATTCAAACTAGCACAGGAAACTCCACATCTGGCACTTTCGCATTAGCTACAATATCAATGAAGACATCTTAACACAGTGGAAATCAAAATTATAGCCATAGAGATTATGAAAATCAGTAAGATAAAACTGCACTTTTTCTGAAATGTTTATTTGGATTGAATATAGGAGCTGCTATCAGGAACTTTGATAAGTAAGTTACTTTTATAATGAAATGAAGATGGAAGTAATCATAAAACTAAGTGAAAGACTAAATTTTTAAAAATTATGTAAAATACACTCACCTGCCAGATAATGAGGAGTGGACAGCATTTCTGTGCTTTGGAATGTTCTGGGAGCAATACTTGATCTGCTGTCAGCCTTTGTCTTTGTCCATGGCTGGTCCACATGTGCATAAATACACATGTGCATTTCACTACACGAGTCCATTGTTGTTGCTCATGGCTTAGAGGTGAGAAATGTGTTTGGAGAGATGACACAAAGTCAGGAGAGGGAGTTGACAGTCATTAGAAACACATTAAAACTGAAAACGACTCTACCCAGTTTTGTTCTCTCATTCTGCATTTCAGTTTGCCTGCAGAGCATTAATAAGGGCGTGGAGAGAACCCACTCATGACTCACTAAGCCTAAGTTTCAAGTTGAGATGGGGAGACAAAGTAAGTAAGTAAGTAAGTAAGTAAGTAAGTAAGTAAGTAAGTAAGTAAGTAAATAAATAAATAAATAAATAAATAAATAAAGCTTAACTCAAGTTGAGTGACCTTTCTTGGGTTAGAGAAGAAATGAGAACAGGAAGTTGGGAAACGTCTTCATTACACCCGATTAAAATACATAGCTCAATGGATCCTGCAGCCTGCATCAGATCTATCTAGAATGCTGTCACCATTACCTCCTCTAAGTCTTCATTCATCTGTTACCAAGGAGATAGATCTCCCATCCTCATCCCAGCCTCTGCTACCAGTGGGATAGTATTTGCCCAGTAAAAGAAAAGAAGTATTGATACAATACAATTATGTGGGTCTTGAAAACATGCAGCAAAACAAGATCACCACGAAAGCCCACAGATGGCCTTCCACTTACATCATATGTCCCAGATTGCTGCCTCTGAATTTCCGATACCGAGGGACCCAGGGAGGTGATGTATCAGAATGGCTACTTAGCAATGAAAAGGGTGGTTGTTGTTGTTGTTGTTGTTGTTGTTGTTGTTTTCATTTTTGCTTGTGTTATACCATAAACTGATGAACAAGACCACATCTGTGCTCTCCATTAGTAATGCCCTGGGAATATGAGCACAGTGAACTACCTCATTCTAGCCTGTGGCAGTTTTGACAGGGCAGAAAGTAAGTTATGGCAGCTATGAGATGATGTATCTGTGCCATCTACAATGTCACACATTTTTCTGAATTGTCCAAGCATAATTAGACACCCTGGGAAGAAGAAGGGCTCTTATTTCACAACCCCCCCCCCACACATGCATGTAACATGCACACATACATGCACTTGACATGCACATATATACACATTTTAGTTGTATAAGGAACATTTTATTTCTATCATGTCACTTTGTAAAGTTGAGGAGATCTGAGCTCTTTGACTCAGCTAGCTCACAATAGACCTAGATGGTCCTGCATGCCTGGGGAGCAACTAAACGCTGCAGTCACGTGAGCATTTTTACTGCTAAGAAATGCTCTCTCTTGAAAGATGCACCACATATAAGGCTGTGCAAAGCATGAGTATGCTTTGACGTGCTCCGAATAGTTAAACCTAAAGACGGAAGTCTTCTTCCATCCGATTCGGGATGGCAGTTGGGGCTAGGGGACAATGGATGGCGGTTGGGCTAGGGGACAGTGGGTGGTGGTTGGGGCTAGGGAACAGTGGGGAAAACTGCTTAGTGTACACCAGCTTTCCTTCGAAGCAATAAAAGTTTTTGGAACCGGATGGAAGTTAAAAAAAAAAATTGTTGCACAATGTTGTGAAATACTAAATACCACTGAATTGTATACTTTATGATGGTTGGTTTTTATGTTATGTGACTTTCGCCTAGATTAAAAACAAAAGGGAAGAAAGGGGCTTTCCAATTTCCAAGTTCTTGAGAAAGCCCTTTCTCCTGAAGGAATGAGTAAGGTGTGATGTATCGGTCAGTCAAGTGCAGGGCCATGGGAGAGGATGGAGAAGCACCAGGGCAGAGTGTGGCGGGGACCAGAATTCAGCAGAATGGGAGAAAGTGCTGTAGCGGGACTCTCTCACCAGCTTCTTCAGAGTCCTGCCGATTCAAGCAGCACTCTGCACAGCCTCCAACCCACCCTTAGATCCCGAATCTCAGTGGGAACCATGTCTCACAACCTCTCATTTCCCAAAGGAACGTTCATTTCCTGAAGACCCACAACTTTGTTGTGTCTCCCCCCGCCCCCGGAATTTTGTTTAAATAATAAAGCTACACAATAGAAGTATCTGGTCCATGAGATTTATCTTTGCATCAGCTGTTGAAATAGGAAGAAGCATTGGCAAGGCCTTTGTCCCTCAGCAAGACCAGCTCCAGGCATCTAGATGCTGTCCCCTCTCTTTCCTTGTCTTCGCCATGCTTCTCCTTTTGTACACTGCAGCCATGCTGACCTCGTTGCTGATTCTCACGTGTGTTTGGCTTGTCCTGGCGTTTGCTGCAGTCCTCTCTCAGATTTGGGCCACCCTGCTGCAAATCTTTGCTCCATCTCACGGAGGCCTCTCCTGACCACTCTATATAGTAACACACCTTGCTTTTTTTTCCTCTCCCTACCTTTGCCTCAATTTTCCCTATCCTGATCTGACCAGAGCATTTATAATCTTATAACATAGTATGCTGCACAATCATTACACAAATTCTTGTCCATCCTGTTGTGGGAGCTCCAGCTCCACATTGGCAGTCTTTTTATATTTTATTAGCGTGTTATCCTAGAACAGTGCTTAGCTGTAAAAAGTAAGAACTATTTGATAGATAGTTGTAGAAAGACCAAGAGTCCTAGTAGTTCAACATAAACTGCTCTCTTTCTTTCTTGATCAGTGTTGAATATATTTTCAAATGAAGCCAGTTTTACAGAAATTTGTAAAGACTTTATTGATGTGCACTCTTGATACCTAAGATGGGATTTGAGCTTGCACATCCAGGTTCTGGGCATAACACACTGGCCTCTGGACTAGAGCTAGATCTTAAATCTTTCCCCCTATGTTTTCCTGAAACCAGACTGAGACCCCTTGGAGACAGAGAAGGAAGAGAAGAGATTAGAAAAGTTCCATTGGCTTTAGCCAACAAACCTTGGCAGTTATGTGACAAAGAATTCTAAGAGGTTCATGGAATTTTATTGCTAAATTTTCTCACTCTCAGTACTGTAGAGCTTATTCCAGCCTTTAATAGAAGACACCAAGTCACTTGTTTATAGACAAATAAGAGTGCATCAGGGTCACAAGGCAGAGCACAGGGGGATTCCATCAACTCTATCTGGGTCCTACAACATGAGCATACCTGTCTATCAGCTGACTTCCAGATGTTATGCACCTGGTCCTGTTATCTGTCAACCAGCAAACACTTCCTTCTCAAGTCCATTCTATTAGCTTAAGAGAATGGGCACATACACTTGATATATTTCTATTGTGATATAATATACACATACCTTTAGTTAGTCTAAAAATGGTGGAGTGCTTGTTCAACTTTTAGTTAAATAGTGAATTAATCTCTAAGTTGGAAATATTTCTTTCCATGGGTGTTGGCGTACTGAAGCCTCTCACGCTGTGACCCGAGGCTTTGCACATTTTCATAATTACTGATTAATTATGCAGCACATGAATATTTCCAGTCTCAAGCCTACTGAAGCATGTCTGGACCTGGGGATATGAATTTTAGAGTGCTGTTCATCAAACCCAGGAACTCATGAGTGTGAGGCAAGTGCTCCCCCCTCCCCAAGCCACATCATCTGCAGGACACATCCAAATGTCCTCGGGTGGTTTCTATGAACATTAAGCTTAAGAACCAACGTCATAGTCTATTACAGTTTATCACATCCTCACATGGGTGTCTCATTCCTGTGCATCACAGTTATAGGAACGACTGATGGAGTGTGACTTTAATTTACAGGTACGGATAACGAACATCTAAGATGTTAAATCTAAAATTATACCTCTAGGTCATAAAAAGGGGTTGACTTAGAACCAGACATTACCTTATTCTAGATAAAACTCTTGTAATATCTGTTTTGTTTTGTTCTTTTGCTGGCAAGTTGAATATGAGAATTAAACTATGACATATTTTGGAGAACCTTTCAACCAGGGTCTGAGTCAGTGCTGGAGAAACAGTGCCGCCTTGTGGCCATGTGGAACCACAGCCCTGCTTTCCTCCCAATTTGTTTGGAGCCCACAGTTATATTTTATTGACAGGTCCTTGGACCTTTTATTTTATAGCTGAGACATTTTATCCTACATTACATGAATTCACTCATCAAGAACAAGGACCATAAGGTCATTAGAGTCATGTTATAGTAACCAACATTCAAGTGATTCTTATTTTTCTCACTTTAATATTTACTGGGGTGTAGGACCATTTTGTCCACTTGTGTGATTCTGGGCTTGTGGCTCAAGTAGATCCTTCTATCCTGTAACTGGAGGTATCTTTCGATGAAGCTCAAAGTATCAAGGATATGTCTCTTCTCACTAAAAATAATAATCTCCTCCCTAAAGCACTATTATATTAGAAACAAAGTTAGAGATTGACCATGATTTTACTGATGGTGACTGTGTCTGGAATGGAGATCTTGTCTTTCTGACTAAAAAGTAAACAGGTGATATAAAAACTGAATACATCATATACATATAACACACACACATAATCAGCATGTCTTCTTGCAGTCACTTGGTTAACTAACATCTTCTCTTCTAACGTATTTAATGATTGTTTCTCAGGTGCGTGCGCATTCACAGGTGCACATGCACATGTAGGCATTCTTACTTAGGATGTTCCCCTCTGTCACTTCCCACCGCTTTGGTTTGAGAATGTGTCTTACTCCCACGGTTCTGGTAGACTAACTGGTCAGGAGCTTCTGGCATGACCGGTCTCTGCTTTCCAACACTGGGGTTACAAGGATGTGCCACCATTACAGTGACTGGTTTCCTTTAGGGTTGGGGATGCAAATTCAGGCCGGAGTGCATGCACACTAAATGCTTTACATTCTGAGCTATCTGCCCTTGCCCTATCCCAGTTTCCTGCCCTTGCCCTATCCCAGTTTCTACTTTAAAATACAAAGTTGGCTATATCTGAAGGAAAAACCTTCCTATCCCAAAAGCCTATGAATATATACATAACATCTACATCACAGATCTCCAAGGTGTTTCAGGTGACAGCACAGCCTCTTTCAGTATGTTTCCATCTTTGGAGCCTTCTACTGGAGAGTATCTGGAAGGGGGTTGTCACACCCCAACAGAGCTACTTCTTGGGATCGGTGCATTATATAATACAGCAAATCAGCTCACTACAGTTTATTATCTTCTTTCTGCCTAGAACCAAGATATTCATTCAAGCTAAGAGGTCTAAGTAAGCATTTAAGCCAATGAAAATGTTTGCTCGCTAATACATGGCCTCACACAGTTTTCTGTCTGTGTGATCTGTTCTCAGATCACTGGAGATAGAAGGACAAGCCAGAGCTATGACAGAGTTAAAGCCTTAGTAAAATCCCTTTGCTAACAAACTATCCGAGCTGGTGCCAAAAGACAGCTTAAACTAAGTTCTAGCTAAACACCAAATGGCATAAGAAAGTTTGACTAATATAGAAGCCAAACTTCCTTCTTCTGGTCCAAAAAAAAATCTATTTGAACCCTGAAATTATTGAAAGATCTAAGTCCCAAGATACTAAGAAATCCTGCCTCACAACAGGAGTCTCTGGAGGAGTTGGTAGATGGGCCCATAAATCTGCTATGCATAAAGTTGGTATATACATGAATGCAAGAGTTGTCATTCAAGAGATCTACAGTTCAAGTTCAAAAATACATCAAGAAGGTCACATGAGTATGGTAGAGATGTGGCTCAATGGGTAACATTAGTACAAGTGCCCAGAACTCATATCAAAGGTAGCCATGACACATATGTATCTGTAAGCTCGGTAATAGGAAGTGGGCAAAGATAGAGGCCTGGCCACCAGTTGAGGTCCAGGTTCTTTAAGAGTCTGTCTCAACAGAATAAGGTGGAGGATGCTAAATCAGGATGCCTCTTGTCCTATGGCAGCCCAGTACATGCACATAGACATATACACTTGCACACAAAGGTGTATACAGTGGACATGCATAAATTCTTGGGAGTCATGTGAGGAGAGAGATTTTATGATTGGCAGCATGAGATCACAAGTAAAATTTAATTTTAAAAGTACTTTTAGGAAGGACTCATGGAAAGCTGTAGACTCCTTAAAGTAGCAATGATGGATTAAGATTGTGATTGTAGCCTTGGCTGGATTTAAAATCACCTAAGAGACCCACCTCTGGGTAAACCTGTAGGTATGTTCTAGATAGGCTTAATAGAAGAGGAAAGACTCACACTGAGAGTTTGCACACCATCCCGTCCCATGGACCAGGATCTGAGTGGGAATGCAGTGGAAATGGAGAAGGCTAGTGGAGCACCAGCCCTCTGAGGTATCCCCTTCCTGACTGCAGACACAGCTTGACCAGCTGCCATGGTCTCCAGCCCTGGCCTCATTGTCATGATGGACTGACTGAACATTCGAAACACAAGCCAAGCCTTCTTCCTTTGGTTGCTTCTTGCCAGATATTTGTTGACAATAAAAGAAACTGATGGACAAAACTTTCCACATAACCTTAAAATATCCATGAAAAGGAAGCAGAAACAAAGTATGTATAAGTGCGCATTTACAGATATTTAGAAATGTCAATAACAGTGGAAAAATGACAAAAATGGAAATGGTTAATTTTAGGAGAATAATGAAACATCTCCTTAAATACAATCTTCATATAAAACTATAGTTTCAAAAAATTAAGAGAGTAGAGAGAAGTTCATGAAGATTCAGGAGGTGATGCTCTATTTTAGAAGGAAAAAATTGAGGAACTTATACAGGAGCATGTTCAAAGAGAAAAGGTCCAAGTCTTCAGAACAGCAAGGATATGGTATATGCATGTGTGTGTGTGTGTGTGTGTGTGTGTGTGTGTGTGTACACTCATATATACATATATGTATACATATACACATGTAACATCATTAATAAAAAAATAAGAACATGAGTTTGAAAGAGGAAAATGAGGGTGTTAGAAAGAGGAAAGGGAAGGGAAGGGAAGAGAAGGGGAGATGGTATTAGTATAATCTCAAAGGATAAAAGAAAAATATAAAAGTCATACTGTTTAGCAAATGAGTTAAAAAACAAGTCTACTATAATCCCAACAATTAGGAGAGTGAGGCAGGAGGATTACTACAAATTTCAGGCCAGCCTAAACCACAGAGGAAGATCTCAAGAAAGCAGGGATAATGAAGGATGGGGAAAGAAGAAGCAGAAAGGGGAGAAGAGGGAGAGGAGGTGGGGGAGGAGAAAGAGATTAATAAATCCACATTGGAAGTCTTTTAAGTTAAATTGCAAAACACCAAGGAAGTGTGGTAAAGGAAGCTTCAGAATCTATTAGAGGGAAAAAGAGGAATTACCTAGAAAGGAATATTTAGACCAGAAGTGGGCATATCATCAACAATGAACAGAAGAATACAGTAGACTGATGTTCTAAAAGCTAGGGAGAAACTACAAATAACTTGCATTGTGTAGACTTCCCCTTTCCATTCCTGATTATCTGCCTGTCTGTCTATCTATCTATCTATCTATCTATCTATCTATCTATCTATCTATCTATCTATCTATCTATCTATCTGTCTGTCTATCTATCTACTTATTTACCTGGGTAGTAAGGATTGATCCAAGGGCCTTCAGGGTGCTAAGAAGGTAGTCTACTACTAAGTTACCTTCCAGCTCCTTGTATAAAATTCTAATGCAGATAAACTTCCACTCAGATGAAAACATGGGAAATAATTGCAAATAATGTTGTGCTGTATGCCATATCTAGAACACTATACAGAAATTAACAATGTAGTACTGCATAGGGCCTGGTCAAATATCAGAGGACTCTGTAGTTGCTAATGAAGAATGCTTAGATGTTTAAGTATGCAAGACCCATGGGGGTCTCTGACCTCCTTTTGTACATAGTCCTTTTTTTTTCTGCACCAATAAGTGACATTTGAGTATATTCCTGCTTATGATGTGTACCACAAGCAAGATGCAATCACTGAAACAAGGTAACTTTGGAGCAAAAAGTCATGTTAAGTCCAGAACACAGCCATGGTTATTGATGTGGGAGTGGAGCCTCTGGGTGAAGCCAAGGGAAAAGACTCACATCCTCAAGTGCAAAGCCTTTTCAAAGGGACTCAAAGTTCTTGGTTCAAGTTCAAACTCATCCAAGAAGGCACAGGATGTTCTCATGCTCAATTTCGTCTTAAAACTTGGGAGTTTCAATGCTGATCTCTACTGGGTTTGTCCTGCTCTGTCCAACTAGAAAGCTGGACAGGACAGACAAGACTGTCATACCTCAGAGAAAACTGTAGGCAAATTCCCAAGCCAGGCAATCTTTCTGCTTAAATGCTCTTTTGAGACTACGGTAGTCAGATTCCTCAAGAATATCAGACATCTGCCAGGATAAAGTATTCTTGACAGTAATAGCCATGGAATGAACCATTTAACTATTAAAAAGCTTTGCAAAGGAATTTCCTCCTAAGAGGTCAAATCAAGCTTTAAGGATTCATTTCACAGGTAACATTTAAGTCATCATCTAGAGTAAAGAAAAATGAAATAACAAGCAAGACACAGAGCAATAGAAATGCAAAAAAGATACTTTAAGTTAAAAATTATTTCTTCTATTATACATTTCCATATATAGAGGAAAAGAACTGTCCATCAGTGGAAGGTCTTCAAGTAACTGTGAGTATTTGTTTCAGTTTATAATTCTCCTCAGTTCACAGTATATGAATATAAGGACAAACGCTGCAGATTCCAATTCACATTTAATACAAATTTCATGGTCGTTTGAATGTGAAAATAGCAGTAGACAGAGAAAATGGTTCATCTCAGCACCTGCAGAGAATAACAGAAGCCATCTCTGGAACCTGCTAGTCATTTGAACATCACTGAATATCAACTGCCATTTTTCTGGCAAAGAGAATACACCAGGAGTTGCCAGTGTCAATACAGTTGGCATTCATTTTGTGTCCATCATAGGTGGCAGGCTCTCTCCTCTCTTCATGTCTAGGACTGAGGTAGTTTTCACTCCAGATGTTGTCCTTCATTTTCATTTCTGATGTCTGAGGTTGAGTTTTCAAGGTCCTTCTGGACCATGGCCTGAACTTTCTCTACAACATCGCGACGATTGACTTTGTCGAGACCCTTGATTAAATCTAGATATGCACCACGTCTCCCGTGAGATTGGTACCAGTATCGGAGCAGCTGGATTTTCTGCTCAGCTGTTTCTTGGAGGCTGTCATGCTTTATCTCATCTATCTTGCTTTCCTTGATCTTATTTTCTCGAGCAAATTTTTTAACTTCCTGGATGTTCATGTCATCAGCAATTCTTGGGATGTATTTACTCAAGCTAAGATCTGAAAAATAGAAAATAGTATCTGAAAATGTCTGTCTAAGAAAAATTCCCATTACAGAAGCCGGGTTCACATCTGTTTCAGGTGAGTCCCCTAATCTTGCTGAAGCTTCTATAGTTTACTCTCTGAGCCAGATGTGATACATGGCATCTTTAACATCTCCTTATTTCATTTATGAAACCAGAAGCTCGGTCTGTTCCAGGAAATGATCCTGTTCTACAGTTATCCATAACCAAATACCATCAAGAGCTGGTCTCTCAGGAGTGCCGACACACCTGTGAGCACAGGTAAGACCACCACATCTGCTCAAAATCCTGGCCCAAGAGGGTCCTACCCAGAGCCATCAAGACAGAGGAATCAAGGAACAGCTGGGGATCCTTTTGATTTCCATCTGTACCCCAGAACTGACCCTGTGTCACAGCTTTCCATACCCAAATTCTTCCCAGAAAGAACTGGTTTCCGAGGAGGAATACTGACACACAGGCTTGCAGGAGAGACAAGCCACAGTCAGAGACAGCAAGACCAGCTAAGACCAGAGACCAGATGGAGAGAGGCAAGGGCAAGAACATAAGCAACAAAATCCAAGATTACTTGGCATCATCAGAATACAGTTCTCCCAACACAGCAAGCTATGGATACCCTAACAAAGCAGAAAATCAAAACTCTGATTTAAAATCACATCTCATGATGAGGATGATAGAGGACTTTCAGGAGGACATAAATAACTCCCTTAAAGAAATACAGGAGAACACAGGTAAACAGCTAGAAGCCCTTAAAGAGGAAACACAAAAATCCTTTAAAGTATTACTGGAAAACACAAAGAAACAGGTGAAGGATTTGAATAAAACCATCCAGGACTAAAAATGGAAATAGAAACAATAACAAAATTACAAAGGGAGATGACCCTGGAGATAGAAAACCTAGGAAAAGAATAGGAGTCATAGATGCAAGCATCACCAACAGAATGCAAGATATAAAAGAGAAAAACTCAGGGGCAGAAGATACCATAGAAAACATTGACAAAGCAGTCAAAGAAAATGCAAAATACAAGAAGCTCTTAACCCCCAAAAATCCAGGAAATCCAGGACACAATGAGAAGATCAAACCTAATGATAGAAGGTGCAGAAGAGAACAAAGATTCTCAGCTTAAAGGGCCAGTAAATATCTTCAACAAAATTATAGAAGAAAACTTCCCTAACCTAAAGAAAGAGATACACATAAACATACAAGAAGCCTACAGAACTCCAAATAGATTGGACCAGAAAATATATTCTTCCCATCACACAATAGTCAAAACACCAAATGCACAAAACAAAGAAAGAATATTAAAAGTAGTAAGGGGAAAAGGTCAAGTAACATATAAAGGTAGACTTATCAGAATTACACCAGATTTCTCACCAGAGACTATGAAAGCTAGAAGATTCTGGGCAGATGTCATATAGACCCTAAGAGAACACAAATACCAGCCTCTGCTACTATACCCAGCAAAACTCACAATTACCATAGACGGAGAAACCAAGATATTCCATGATACAACCAAATTTACATAATATCTTTCCACAAATCCAGCCCTACAAAGGATAATAGATGGAAAACTCCAACACAAGGAGGGAAACTACACCCAAGGAAATGCAAGAAAGTAATCTTTTGTAAACAAACCCCAAACAAGATAGCCACACAAACATAAAAATAACATCAAAAATAACAGGAAACAACAACCACTATTCCTTAATATCTCTTAATATCAATGGACTCAATTTCCCAATAAAAAGACATAAACTAACAGACCGGATACATAAACAGGACCCAGCATTTTGCTGCATACAGGAAACACATTTCAGTGTCAAAGGCAGACACTACCTCAGAGTAAATGTCCAAGTGAATGGTCCCAAGAAACAAGCTGGAATAACCATTCTAATATCGAATAAAATCAACTTTCAGCCAAAAGTTATCAAAAAGGATAAGGAAGGACACTTCATACTCATCAAAGAAAAAAAATCTACCAAGAAGAACTCTGAATGCTTAACATCTTTGCTCCAAATGCAAGGGCACCTATATTCATAAAAGAAACTTTACTAAAGCTCAAAGCACACATTGCTCCTCACACAATAATAGTGGGAGACTTCAATAGCTATTCTCATCAATAGACAGATCAGGGAAACACAAACTAAACAGAGACACAGTGAAACTAACTGAAGTTGTGGACCAAATGGATTTGACAGGTATGTATAGAAAACTTCATCCTAAACAAAAGAATATACCTTTTTCTCAGAACCTCATGGTACCTTCTCCAAAACTGACAATATAATTGGTCACAAAACAGGCCTCAACACATCCAAGAAGATTGAAATAATCCCATGCATCCTATCAGATCACCGCGGACTAAGGCTGGTCTTCAATAGCAACAACAACAACAACAACAACAAAAACAAAATAAAACAAAACAAAACAAAAACAAGAAAGCTGACATACACACGGAAGCTGAATGCCCTACTCAATGATAACTTGGCCATAGAAGAAATAAAGAAATTAAAGACTTTTTAGAATTTAATAAGATGAAAGCACAACGTACTCAAACATATGGGATACAATGAAAGCAGTGCTAAGAGGAGAACTCATAGCTCTGAGTGCTTCCAAAAAGAAATTAGAGAAATCATACACTACCAACTTAACAGCACACCTGAAAGCTCTAGAACAAAAGGAAGCAAATACACCCAAAAGGAGTAGATGGCAGGAAATAGACAAACTCAGGGCTGAAATCAAGCAAACCAGGAAAACCAACAAGATAGATAAACCCTTAGTCAGACTAACCAGAGGGCACAGAGACAGTATCCAAATGAACAAAAATCAGAAATGAAAAGGAAGATATAACAACAGAAACTGAACAAGATCAAAAAATCATCAGATCCTACTACAAAATCCTATATTCAACAAAACTGGAAAATCTGGATGAAATGGACAATTTCTAGACAGATGCCAGGTATCAAAGTTAAATCAGGATCAGATAAACCATCTAAACAGTCCCATAACCCCTAAAGAAATAGCAGCAGTCATTAAAAGTCTCCCAACCAAAAGAAGCCCAGGACCAGATGAGTTTAGTATAGAATTGTATCAGACCTTCAAAGAAGACCTAATACCAATACTCTTCAAACTATTCCACAAAATAGAAACAGAAGGAACACTACTCAATTCATTCTGTGAAGCTACCATTATACTGCATATTCTCCCTTGGAGATAAAATGGTTCTGTCTAACTAGGACCTTGTCATAGTTTCTTTTCATAGAGGACTTCATAAGAGATTTTTTTTCTACTTCTATCATGTTTTAGCTTCAGAAGATATCAAGTATATTTAAGAGGCATTTAACTATTTTAAATTACTTTGATGACTTAAAAAAATCATATTGCACCTTTAAGTATTATTTCCATTATATCTCATTTAAAATATATATATACAAATTCATGCAAAACTAAACTTTCTCCAAATCTGAATTCAAATGCAAGCATAACATAGGTCCAGGCATACAAGGACACATAACTACAAAAGCAGATGTATGCAGATGTGCTTAAAGTTTAGTACTGAATGTGTGCGCAGTCACTAATTATAATAAGAGGTGGGATTCACTTCACATTACATTAGTGCATCTTTTGAAGTTTCTATACTAAACATGTCTTTTCTGTTTTAAATAAGGAATAAAAGTGAGTTGTAAAATGGAAATGAGCAGACTAACACACTGTGTCATGGGATGGAGCCTCGTTCTTCTGTTTCTATTACCTCACAGTTAAATTCATTTGGACAATTGTTAACAGGAATTTTATTTTAGTTCTCTCCTTCTCTCTCCTTCCTCCCCTCCCTTCCTCAACTATTTCTCTTTCCATCCCCCTTCCCACCGTGTGTGTGTGTGTGTGTGTGTGTGTGTGTGTGTGTGTGCATGCTTGTGTTTGTCTGAATGTATTCATGTGCCATATGCATGCATGGTGCCCATAGAATCAAAACAAGGAGTCACATCCCTTAGAACTGAAGTTACAAATGGTCGTGAGACACTAGGAGGATGTTGGGAATCAAATCCAGGTCTCCTACAAGAGTACCAAATGCTCTTAATTGCTGAACTACCTATATACTTTCAATGTGGGGAGCACTTTAAATGACCTAATTTTATTTGCAGAGGATTGTATAAAGACTTCTGGTGTTTGGAACAGGCTTTTCTTAATTAAATAAAAAATGTGTTCATTCATTCAAGAAAGAAAGAAAGAAAGAAAGAAAGAAAGAAAGAAAGAAAGAAAATCAGAAGCTTAAAAAAAGATCACCTCTAATGCCCCCTAGAGACTTGATGACCAAACCCATAAACCTTAACGGTCAGTTCATCCGTATGCCTGAGTCACAGGTCAAGGGACAAGAAGGAACAGAATTGGACAGAGATGAGAACATGTATAGAGTTTATGGTTCCATTTGATCGGGTTCCAAGGGGTCCTGTGATACAGCTAACTGATTATGAAAATGTTTTTCTTAAACCTCTCATAATGTACTGTTTTATTGCTTCTCAGTATATTTTAAATTGAGACTGCTATTAATTTAAGCTTTTGATAGAACTGACAGTTCAAATAACAGGAAAGCCTAAAGTGTCACTGAAATTCAAATATCATTTCACTCTAAAATCTTAGACCCTGTTCCAATTTAGGCTTATTCTGATAAAGAAAGCTACTTCTGTGAAATAAAATAATAGAAAGACTTACTTGATACATTCATTGGTATGTTCTCCTGGGAAGAAAAAAGCAGAGGCAAAGACAGAAAAAAAATACATGCATGTCATTTAACTTTTTCTAAATTCAGAAAGTAATATCATACAATTGCCTGAGATTATGACTACACGCACACACACACACACACACACACACACACACACACACATACACACAATAAACTAGCCTTTGTGATTAAGATGAGCTCTTTCAGTCATTCAATTTTGACACACTCCTGTTAACACATACAATGTAGCATTAGCTCCTGCCAGCTGGAAAGAGCCATATGTGTCCATTAGGTGGATTTTAAGAGCAAAACCTTTGCTGGGTGTTGAAAATCTGAGTACCATGCTTTAGCCAATGGCATTTCCACGAAATGGGGAACTTTACACATCCCTGCTCAGCTCACACTGGTAGGCTTCCATGCTCCTCCACTACTCCCTATAGTATCTATGTAAAACCTTGTAAGGATTTATTTCATTCTAGTAAGTATCTCTTGTAAGCTTGCCTTCAGAAGCCCAACTTTTTCAACCAAGTTAACAATATGCTTTGAAGCTATTTAAAACTATCTATTCAATCTGTTTCCTTACATCTAAAGCACCCCCAACCCCCTGTTTTGAGAAAACAATGCAAACAACCCAACTATACCTAGGATTCACTCACAATCATAAACTTTAATGCACAGCTGTAATCTTAAACTGTGCTCCTTAATCATGTCCCCTACCCATATGCATGCATGGGTGCTGTGATAATTCAGTCTAACATCATTCTCTGGAAGCAGCTGGTAGGCTGACAGCAACCTTGATAAATATCCACTGCAAATGCTGAAGGCAACATATGAATACTACTTGATTAAATATGCTGGTAACTCGGAGCGCTCATCTGGGTCAGCAGAGGTCAGAAAACAACTGCTTCCCTTGTTAAAATCTGGTAAGAGTCTATAACAAGTTCCATTATCTTTTCCAATGCCATACTTTATTGTGCAGCTCAATAGAGAGCGTGGATGGTCTTCTATATGAGAAAGAAGTGGACAGGTCAGATCCAGTTCCATCTAGACCCAAATCACTTTAGGAAGCAGACCCTTTTTGTGTAGCACCCCACAAAAACTTACTAATAAATTAGCATCGGTGTGTTAATTCATTATTAATGTTCTTCTAATGTGGGCATGGAGGGACACTATTTGTTTTAAAGAAAGTGCTAATTGGTTGTTGTTTTAAGAAATCAGATCTGCATTTGCATACTCACAAGACTTGGGATTCTAGATTCAGGATCATCATGACGCCTTTTCTGGTACTTTCGATATATACGTACTGAAAGATCAAAGCGATTTCTGTCAGACTCAAATGCCATTCTTAGGAAATCCTCACACTAAGAGAAGTGAGGTGACTAGTTCCAGCAACACAGGAGAGATTCGAAGATTCCCAGTCACTGAAAGTTTGTGTATCTTATCATTGCTAGCCTTTGAGATGCTTTTCCAGAATAACTTTGATGGTACCCAGCTTTCCCTTAACTACTGATATTATTAAGTAATCTTTGAAGGAAACACGTTGTCATACACTTTAAATTAAAGACACAAAAGAAGAAGGAGTGCTTTAAAAAAAAAAATAACTTAAAATAAACAGGTTGTGGAGTAAGAGCAGGCACAGAGAAGGCCAGGTTTACTGGGTGTCATTATATCATGCTGGCTGGCTCTTGGGGCTTTCTCAGTGGACCCAGTGGCTACTTCTTAGGTCACTTTAATCTACATTTTGAACAAACTTAAGACTTACCAAGTATCAAAAAAACAGGGATGATCAAAACAAGGATGGCCAACAACCATAGATGATTTCTGGAACCTGCAAATATTGGATATTTTATATGAAATTAAGTGGGTTTTTTTTTTTTTTTTTTTTTTTTTTTTAGATAAGGCAGATCTCTGTTCTCGCAATCAACAATAAACCAATGATCTTTTTATTCTGACATGTGAGGATGGAAATGGGAAAGGAATGTAGTCATAAAACCAAGTGATTACTTTGTTCCCTGCATTTGGCATTGCTGGTTGCTGTGCACGGCTCCAGGGTTCCATGTTCACACCTGTCGGGGAGAAGGCAGAAGAAACTCAGAAGGCTTGGGTAGATTCCTTCCCCGTTTTTCCAACGTACATTACAGATTAGGAATACTTTTATCTGTCCTCTCATTCACTGCAGTTGTTCCCTTTCAGACACTTCTAGATTGCCATTTAAAATTCATACAACTAAGGAGTGTGACTGAGTGTTTGGTTGAAACTGTTAAATCTACTTTAAGGCATAAGGGCTAGAGAAATGGCTCGGTGGTTAGGGGTGTTGGCTGCCCATGAAGAAGATGGTGTAGTTCCCAGAACCCACGCCTAACAGCCCATGGCCTTCTGTAACTTCCTCTCCAGGGCATCCAGCAGCATCTTCTGGCCCTCCTCAGCACCACAGTCACATGCATATTGCTAGGTGCCTATATTTAAAAACTAAAAACAAAAGTCTTGCTGATATCAAGAGTTTTAAAAAGTAACAAAATGCTGTTATACAAAAGAAGGGAATAGATAACAATAAATTAAATTGGTGACACATTGAATTCTTAAGATATAAGAGCTAAAAATAAGCTATTGTTTTGTTTTATTTTGTTTATTTGTTTTTGTTTAGTTTTGTTTTTTGGTTTTTCGAGACAGAGTTTCTCTGTATAGCCCTGGCTGTCCTGGAACTCACTTTGTAGACCAGGCTGGCCTCGAACTCAGAAATCCTCCTGCCTCTGCCTCCTGAGTGGTAGGATTAAAGGCGTGCGCCACCACGCCAGGCTAAAATAATCTATTTTAAAACATAACTTATCAAGAACAATTTCCAAAAATGTTTTAAAAACCCTTAAAACTGCATGCTGGTAGCCACCACCTAAAATGCTGCCCAGGGCCCCAGCAGGCAGTGCAAGGACAGTCAAGAGGTACTTGCGGGATTTTCTTCAGCTAGCTAACCTCTGCAGGTTCACAACCTACCTTTTCCTGAAACCTAAACAGACAAGGATGGGCAAACAGTTGACCTGCAGGAGCCTGAAATCTCAACAACAGCACAGAGATAATTACACTATCTACCCCAAAGAGTGCCAGGGAGAAGAAAATTAAATCGTGATTGTAAAGTGTATGGAGCTATCTATTATTGTGTTATTGCTGAATTCAGTCAGCTACTCCCCACAATCTATACCTTTCCTCTCATCACTCTCAGACACTCAGGGCTGGAGAGGGGAGCAGCACAAATGCTTTTCCTAATAGTAAAATATAAAGCAGCATGTCTCTAATACATCTAGTACTAATACGTTTAGTATTCGATGAACAGCCAGAAGACTCGGAAAGTGAGTTACAGGTTTAAGGAATGCCAAGGAAATAGCGGTCCTAAACATTCTGTACAACCTCAGCCTCTTACATAACAAAAGCTAGTTTTCTTTCAGTGCCGGGAATCGAACCAGAGACTCCTGCAGCCTGCCCGACAAGTGTTCTACTATTACCATGTACCCACCCTTTTGCAAAAGCTGTGTTTGCAAAATATATTACCTAGTGTGGATCTCCAGAGAAATGTGGCAGGTGCATGGAGTTCATGAAATATTCTTTGCATTTCGTGAGTGAGAAAACTGAAGCCCAGACAGGTTAAGTGATCTGCTCAAACTAGCTCAATTAATCATTAGACAAGTGGGCTGTACAAGCAGACTTTCCAGATTGGAGTCAAAAGCAAGCCCCTTTGCATCAAGGCAAAGTCCTTATCCAGCTCCCTCCAAGGCTTTTCTACCCTCCAGCAGATACGGGAGTTTCTTATGCCTCTTTAAAGCTGCCGTTCTCTGCCTGAGCACACTTCCCACCCACTCATAGCTGTTGATGCATTTCCTGCCTCCTCCAGACAGAGTCAAAAGGATTTCCTGCATAACTCACACCAATCCGAGCAAAAATATCTTACGTATGCCAGACACTCTAAGGAACTGACATGCAATAAGCATTGATTACCCCCCGCCCCCCGGCTGTCTTTGTCCTAGAACCAAAACCTTGATGACAGTCATGTGTCTCCCATCACCACAGTAAGCAGCTAGCAATGTCACTTGAACAGGATGGCTTTGGTAAAAGTGCTCAGTGGCGTTTGGTGCTGATTGATTGGTGCCAACTGAGCAAAAGGAGGAGAGACAAGAACGGAACTCAGTTCCGAACTCTCATTCAGTGTGGCTCTACTCTCGGAAGGCAGGATGTTCCGTCTCATAGCTAGTGTCTTAAGCACCGAATGCTAAAACTTACGAGGCGCAGCGAACACAGTGTTCGCAGCCAGAAGAATCGCAGTAGAAGTCTGGTTTGCACTTGCACTTGGTATTCTGCGTCCGGGTGCAGTTTGTTTCCACTTCTAAACCTGAAAAGCCAGTTTATAAAGCTTAAATTGTAGTAGCTAGTTAAAAATAAGTGATGAAAAAAATGGCCAGGGATGGCATAGTTGTTTTTTTTTGTTGTTGTTATATATATATATATATTACACTATCACACCTTTAGTAACAATGTTGACTAACAAAAGGGAAGTACTAACATGAAAAAGAGCCGTTGGTGAATAGATAATCCAGAAGGCCAGACACTGTCTACCATTGCTTAGATGGCAACGCCATGCCTTTAATAGAAAAACATGGCCTGGATACCATCATCATCATCATCATCATCATCAACATCATCATCATCATCATCATGCTTCATGATAAGCTAGACTAGGTTTTATCAGACAAATGTTCAGACCACACTTGGGGATTCTGACTTAATTGTGAGCTGAGACGTAAGCATTCGTGTTTCACCAGCTCCTGATGCAGCTTTAATGTATAGTCAGGGTTCTGCATCACTTCTTTACAGACTGATGTAAAAGCTCTATGACTTTACAAAAAAGAGAGGAGAGAGAGAGAGAGAGAGAGAGAGAGAGAGAGAGAGAGAGAGAGAGAGAGAAAGAGCTATAAAATTTGATACCCAGAGTTTTCTTGATGTCAAACCTAAGTACAACTGCTTCTGTCATTTCTTAACATCCATCCTGGCCTTGAGAAGAGATTGAAATAGCTACAAAAAGTCAAGTCCCCAAGTAGAATGATGATAGATGGGATCCCCAAAGATGAGGGGACATCCTTCCCATGCCTTAAGTTTCTCTGTTGGGCCATGAACAAGAACCACAGACAAGTTTCAATAGAAGTAGAGGGGGAAAGATTTCTATGGGTGGCTTGGATTGTGGCTGGTGTATCTCTTTTCATCGGGTTATGTAGTCCTTTGCTTCCATTTGGAAGAATCACTGAGAAGGCCTTTACAGTCGATTACCACCTTACAAGATGGCTCCACATTACCCAGCTAGGCTCATTCTGCTCCTTCCTGTATGCCAGCATGGACCAGGATAAGTGCCAAGCTCAAACTGAATAGTGCATGGTTCTACATGGAGGCTCAGGATAGGACTCTCTAAATTTCACTGTAGATACATACCATGCTCTTCGTCACAGAGTGTGCATCTTCTGCATTTATCAGAATAATGTCTCTTGTCCATGTACTCCCTCCCTTCTTCGCAGGGAGAGCAGGTTGGTGCACCCCTATCCTTTGTGCAGTCCTTAACTTTTTTTTCACCTATCATGAAAAAAAAAAAGTAAGTAAAGAAAGGAAGGAAGGAAAGTAGGAAGAAAGAGAGGGGGAAGGAGGGATGGAGGGAAGAAGGGAGGAAAGAAGGAAGGGAGGAAGGAAGGAAGGAAGGAAGGAAGGAAGGAAGGAAGGAAGGAAGGAAGGAATTGAATTTCTGGAGTTGGGGCAGTCTCCAAGTTAACAGTAGGCAAAGTATGTAAGGATGATAATAAAGAATCTTAACGTCAGGAGATGTTAGGCTGATTATGTGCAAATGCAATGTAAAAGACAGCTATTTGGGGGGAAAAAGTCACACCAAGAGCCAGCAGGGAGAGATACTCTCTTGCCCCTCACCACCTGTGGCACTCAGCAGTGCACCCACTAATCTCGCCTGGGCAGCACGGTGGAGCTGACCCACGATGTGGGGGTTACATGTGAGGGAGAGTGTGCGTGTGGGAGAACCAGCCCTGTCTCTTGTTTGCTGTGTGGTGGCTTCAACAAGAAGAGATCCCCTCCCCTCTCTTTTGCCAGACATTTCCTGGAAGGCTGAAGAGCTGGACCCCAACAGGATCACCAGAGGATATCTGTCCCTGCCCTTCATCTGCTGCCGCCCTTGAGAGAGCCAGCCCTGCACCTTGCCTGGGCAATACAAGAGTGCTGGTCCTGGGTGTGGGAGATGCAGGTGAACGGCCCGGCCCTGAGGGCGTGATTGGAGGACAGCCAGTTCTACCTCTTGTCTGCTGAGTGGTGGCACAGATGAGGGAAAGACACCCTCTTCCCTTCCCTTGTCTGTCACCATCTAAGGCAGACAGGAGACCTCGCCCAGGATTATGAGAGCAAGAGAACTGGCCAGGTCCCTCACTAACAGCAACTCTTGGGAGAGCAGGCCATGCACCTCACCTGGCTAGGAGAGTACAGCTGGCCGGGTGAGCCAAGCCTGAGGGTGTGAGAACATGGGAGCTGTCAGGCTGACCAGCTCAGAAACTTCTCAGGACCAGAGCAGGGGCTTTGAATTGGCCCACCCCAACATCCATCCCATGGATGAACTGTTAGAGTAAATGAAGGGGCTACTCCTACAGACCCCAAACTACAGTATCTCTATGACACAGAGCAACAACAGGATATCTCTGGAGTCCCAGTGAGGTTCCAGCATTGACAGAGTAGGAGGAGCCAAAGGCCTCGTACCAACCCAATGAGTCATTGCAATGAACACTTGCAAAGAAAGAAATGTGGACAACAGGGAATACTGTGGGGTACATTGACACTACAGTTTCCACAAGAAGATTCCCCCCACCCTGGTGGTTGCAAGGGTGGAGGGTGGACATGAAGGAAGGGGGAGGGGAGAGGGATGTATGATAGGGAATTCACAAAGAAACAATAGAAAGTTAAATGAAAAAAAAAGCCAGAAAGCCTTCCAAAACAAAGGCCAAACAATATCCTTATTAAGAATAGTCAAGTAAGATAGTCAAGATAGAAAGATAGTCAAGCTGGGTGGTGGTGGCTCATGTCTTTAATCAAGGCAGCCTGGTCTACAGATCCAGTTTCAGGACAGCCAGCACTACACAGAGAAACCCTGTCTTGAGAGAAAAAAAATTAGTAGGATAGTCAGCCACAGGAACATAGGAGGAAAGGGTCAATTTGAGTGACCAGATGCACTTCTGTGGAAGGAAGAAGAGGCCAGATCATAGAGGTGGCTGTCCTTGGCCACTGAGATTACCGAACAAACTCACAGTGTTCTGATTCTCATTTTGTCTTTCAAAGTCCACAAATCCTGCTCATATACAATGCAGTTTAAGGAAAAGAACAATGGAAGTTTCTAGAAATCTTGATCAAAATTTAAGTAGTTGTGAAATATTTGGTAGAGCACTTCATGTCTGTCAGCCCAAGTTTTTGTCACACAAATAATGAGGACTTCTCTGTCTTTATGGTCAGAACCATGGCCAGGCCACAGAATAAATATTCACAGTTTTTCTTCTCCCCTGTTTCAATTTCTCTTCTGCCCAGAAACACAGGACTTCTTTTGTAGACAAAAACAAATCTCTAATAAATTTTGTTTACTATTTGTTTGATATTATCACAAACAATTTGAAATACACATTCATCTTTTGCTTTGATTTATTAAAGTAAGTCATTTTATTTCTATGACTAAGCATTTTAGAGCAATGCCTCCCTGGAAAGGTCACATATTTCACAAGCGTTTACTAAATGCCTGTTGCGTGCTAAGGGCGTTCTAGGAACTGAAGGAAATCCCACTAGAAGTAAGACAAGAGCTTAGCCTCCAGGGCCTTCACTTTCTCAGGGAGAGATAATAAGCAGCAGCCAGTACAGCCAGATGCTAAGGTCAGTGCAGCAAATGTACAGGGAAATGTAGCAAGATGCAGTAACTAGCAAATCTAGTCATTAACAGTGTAACTATCAATTAACTCTAGCCAGGAATACAAATGACAAACGCAGTCAAATCTGCTCAACATGCACACAGCAGTAAATGGAATCCAGGCTGTGTTTCCTAGGGCACGGCTTGGTGAATTACCTCATAGGGTTCCTGCTGATGAAGCATAATATTTACTTGATAAGTCAATTAGTAAAGTGAAAATATGGGTGACATTTTGTAACCTTTTAGTAAACAGAAGCAAGGCTGCTTTTAAAAAGTAAAGCAAGAGAGTCTGGAGCAAAATTAAAATAGCACCTCAGAGCCAGAAACCCCTACAGTGGTGCTTTGCAGGGAGGCAGAACAGAGGAGGTATTGCCCTTCCTACAGGCAGCATGGCACTGCTGTTTAAGGGAACTGAAATATCTCTCGAGCTAGGTGGTAGAACATGCCTAGCTTTATATGGGTACAATTAACCACAGATTCTTTCCTCTAAAGTACACAATCTAAATTTACAAAAATACAAAAAATAAATGGTTATTTCCCCGAACATAAGGTTTCAAAATGCATCATTTTCTTATAGTCACACACATATTTATTGCAGAAAATTTGGAAAAGCTAGGAAAATATTAAATGCTCCTACATAGCAACTGCCTTGATATATTTATGGTATAATTTTGTTGCATTTCTATGTATACAAATAAACCAAAAAATATACCATATATATATATATATATATATATATATATATATATATATATATATATACTCACATACATACATATATAGACATACATGTACAGAAGCAACAGATTAGTGTCTGTGTATATACATACATATATAGAAGCAACAGATAAGAGTGTATGTATATACATACACAATACATACGCATACAGAAGCAACAAATAAATGTGCATATATGTGTGTATATAATATAAGAAATGCACTGTTGGATTCATCCTACTGGATATCAAGATGTGATAAAGGCTTTCCAAGTATTTAATTTTTATTTATTTTTTAAAGTTTTGTATATGTATACAGTGTATCTTAATCAGAAACATCATAAATGGAACCTCATGAAACTGAAAAGTTTCTGTAAGGCAAAGGACACTGTCAATTGGACAAAGCAGCAACTTACAGAATAGGAAAATATTTTTACCATCTCCACATCAAATAGAAGTCTAATATCCAAAACACATAAAAAACTTAAGAAATTAAATATGAAAAAAAAACCCTCCAAATAATCCAATTTCAAATGGGACACAGGTCTAAACAGAGAATTATCAACACAGGAATCTCGAATGGTTGAAAAACACTTAAGTAAATGTTTATCATTCTTAGCCATCAGGGAAATGCAAATTAAAACTACTTGCGATTCCATCTTACATCTGTCAGAATGGCTAAGATCAACAATACAAGTGACAGCTCATGCTGCTGAGATGTGGAGCAAGGGGAACACTTTTCCATTGCTGGTGGGAGTGCAAACTTGTACAGCAACTACAGAAATCAATATGGCTGGTCTTCAGAAAATCGGGAATCAATCTACCTCAAGATCCAGCTATACCACTCTTCCTCTACCCAAGCAAATCTCCATGATACCACAAGGACACTTGCTCAACTATGTTGACTGCAGCTTTATTTGTAGCTGCCCGTAAACAACCTAGATGTCTATCAATAGAGGAATGGAAAAAGAAAGATGTGGTACCTGAACACAATGGAGTAGTACTCAGCTGTTAAAAATTTCTGGCTTGAAATTTGTGAGCAAATGGATGGAACTAGAAAAGCATCATCCTGAGTGAGGTAACCCAGACCCAGAAAGACAAATATGGTATTTGTGTGAATGCAAATATGTATTCACTTATAATTGAATATTAGCTATTAATTAAATGATAATCAAGCTATAATTCACAGACCCAGAGATGTTAGTTAGAGGAGGACTCTAGGGGCAGATTCATGGATCTCTCTGCAAAGGGGAACGAATATATTTTGCAGGTGGACTGGGATGGGTAGGGATGGGAGTGCGAGGTATCAGGTTGGAGATGGGGAGGGATGGAGGGAGAGAGTTTGGGGAGAGAGAGCTGGAATTGGTGGACATTTTGGGGCGGTGTGGAAACCTAGTGCAATGGACTCTTCCTGGAATCTCTGAGGGTAATTTTAGTGAGGACTCCAAGTAATGAAGGATATAGAGTCAGAACTGGCCATCTTTTCTAGCCAGGCAAGGATCCCAGTGGTAGAACTGGGTTTCATCTGGTTGAATTGTTGGCTGAGGGGATCCTGTGGAAATTCCTAAACAACCCAGACTGATGCTAGAACAGAGGGTTGCTCTCTGAAAGCTGACGGAGGTAGGGGGTGGTGGGGTGGGTGGGGGACCATTGCTGAGGACAACATCCACACAGCTCATTGAACCTAGAGACGTCAAGCTGGTACCTGCACGGGGCCTTCATCCCTACATCCTTACAGGGTAGTCTCTTTGGTGCAGGAAGGTTCTCTGCAAGCTATCGAAAAGGAAACTGGACACCAACCCAACCACAAAGCCCTCCACTTCCATGTATCCTGCCTGAAAGATGTGCTGGGGCAATGGTGGCACAGAACTTGTGGGAGTGGCCAGCCAATGTCATGTTTAACTTGAGACTCACTCCCTGAGTGGGAGCCCATGCCTTACACTGCCTACATAGCTAGGAATCAGAGACTGGACACCTCAGAGACCTAAGGTAGAACCAAACCGAACAGGCAGAAAAAAAAATCAATAAAATGATTCCCAATGATAGTCTGCTATGCTCATAGATGGGTGCTTTGTCTGGTTCTCATCAGAGAGGTTTCCCCCGGCTGCATATGGGAGTGGGTACGGAGACTCACAGCCAGACACTGTACAGAGGAAGAGTCTGAATTGGAGGTCTCCATTGTGTTGCTCCCCTCAGAGCTACGGGAACCTCATGAAAGGGGGCAGAGGGTGGCGAAAGACTGTATGAGTCAGAGGCAGTGTTGGACACCAGAGGAACATGGCCTATTGAGTCAAATAAGCAGGGCTCATGTGGGCTCACAGAGACAGAGGAAGCAAGAGCAGAGCCCTCCTGGGTCTGCCCCAGGTCTGCATATATGTTATGGTTGTTATCTTGGAGTTTTTTTTTTGGTTCCTAACAGGGGGAGGGGGTGTGTCTCTGATTCTTTTGCCTACTCTTGGGGCTGCCTTCTTCCTGCTGGGTTGCTTCCTGTTGCCTCGATTTGAGGGCTTTTGCCTTGTCTTGCTATATCTTGCTTTGTCATTTTCGGTTGTTGTCTCTTGTGGAGGCCTGCTCCTTTCTGAAGGGAATAGGTGCAGCTGGTGGAGGGAGAGGAAGCTGTTCTTGAGATGATTGTAGAAAAGAAGAATTTATTTCCAATTTTAAAAATTGCTGTAAGCATACAGTGTATTTTAATCAACCCAAAGCACCAGTTCACAGATGGAATCACCGAAAAGGCCTATATTGTGTTTTCATTTTAAAGAGTTTCTCTATAACCATGTCAATCGTTTGGCATAAAGGTAAGTTATAGTCTCTTCATTCAAGTTACATCCACAAAAGCATCCCCTACAGTTTCCAGTTGGCTTCTTTACAACCCCTTCTAACAATCCTCTTCTTTTTGAGGAAAAAGAAAGCTGAATCACTCCAACAGGCTGAATTTCTGATGGTGTCCAAAGTGCTCAGCCTAGTTTTCTTAAAAAATTAAAACTTGTCATTTCCCAATATTTGATATTTACTGACTTTTATCATCATTAATATTCTGTTACTATCAGATCATCAATGCTGTAAACAGACTTGAAACTAACTTAACTCTTGGTAAACGTAAAATTCAACCAGGGAGAAGGCAGGTGGAGAGAGCTGTGGAGGGAGAAGGCAGGTAGAGAGAGCTGTGGAGGGAGAAGGAGGTGGAGAGAGCTGTGGAGGGAGAAGGCAGGTGGAGAGAGCTGTGAGTGCGTGTGCAACGCCAGTTGGGATGTATTAGTGAAGAGACAGAGAAAAACCTTTAACACAGCCAGAATGCCAGCTTGCATTTGCTAAAAGAAATCATACAACTAAGGACTGTGTTAGAAACATAAAAGAGAGGCTGAGCCACAAACATAAAAGACAGGCTGAGCCACAAACATAAAAGAGAGGCTGAGGCACTTAGACTCTGGTAGATACAAGCTATCCCAGGCTTCCATTACTCCAGAATTTACATGCCAAACCCTACACTGTTGGGTATCAAACTGAAATGCCATATACACAATACTTGTAATCTTTAAGGCATTTCCCGATAAATTAATCCATTATTGTGTCAGCAAATAAAATCATTGCTGGGTTCTCCACCCATGTTCCCTTTGCCTTCTAAATGTTGGCACCATTTACAGCCCATAGTGGTGTGAAAGCATTCTCAGATCCAAATACCAGGCATAAGACTCCCCTTTTAAATGCAAACAAGACAAAATTAGAGTTAAAAAAAAAAAAAAGCACACAGACAAAAGTTTTAGAAATCTTAATATGCAAAATGCAAATCTTTTGTTATAGTTTGTACTTTAAATTTTAAGCATGCAAAGTATAGTTTGTCTCAAACTTTCAAAGGATAAACACAGATTTTAACTCATAAGCTAAATTGGTTGTCTGTGACAACTTAAAAAAAAAAAGCCAGTTGATAATTCCCAATTCCTGTTTGGAAAAGAGTAACTGTTTGGGAACTTGGGTATAAGTGGGCTGTATTATAAGAAAAATTTTCCTGGTAGGCTTAGTAAAATTGTCTTTGTATGTGCATGACTTTAACCTCCTTTGCACTTTGAGTATCACAAGTCTGAGATGCTAATGATAAAACTTCCGGAAGCTTTTTGAAAGTCTCTTGCCTGAGACCTATCTATCAAACAAACCTATATGCCACTGAGCCAACTTCTTATCCTCCCAGTGCATCCAAGACAGATAACTGTGGGTGACTGTGGTCAACCCAAAAGGTGGAACCTAAGTTTACAGAATTACATTCCCCTTAGCCTCTCATTTCCTGAGGCTTGAAAGAGCTCCAAACTGAAATTGATTTGCATTTCAAAACACTGATGTTTGAGAAGCTGTTGGCTGCTGTTCACTGCTTCTCTGGTTCATCTGGCTATTCAGCTGTAAAATGCAAATGTATTTTTTGCAGGCTTCAGTGCCAGGCCAGAGAACTTTAGAGACAGACTGAAGAGAAGAGCTAACACATGCCCCTGAGGTTGCAAGTCCCTTGTTAAGGGAGCCCCCAAATTAGTCAGGCACACCATGGTCAGCTTTGAGATGGCTTGGGCTTTTTAATCCTCACAAATGAATGTTCCTTAGGTTGTGAGAAATAGAACCAAAGATGGACCTTCTCATTTCAGATTGTACCTCATCTGTAAATGATGTTCTTTTATAAGCAGTCCAGACAAATATGATAAAGATGAAAAAAATGCGCTTGGAAAACAATTTTATAGTCCCCCCCTTCTTTGTAATATTCTACCCTATAGCACATCCAATAGCTGTATAATGGTCCAACACATTCTTACATATAGGGTATCTCAATCCCTCACCCTGCTTCTCATGCTCATCTCTGGATGCTTCATGTGACCTACCAGGTTGGCATGGTTGACAGCAAAATGGGCCCCCTCGATATAATCCTTCTGAGCAGTTGTTGTCAGCTTCACGAACCATCCTTCTCAATTCCAAACCCTCGGAGATGCTATCAGTATCTCGAGTATGAACACTTAATTCTGAGCCAGCAAGCACCTGTAAAAGAGAAGCAGAATAAGGACGTTAGTGACTTCTGAACCAAACAATGTGGGAAATAGGTGTCACACACCTGGAAATAACTAGATCTGTGTACAGGCTAAACCAAGGCATGCTGGTGGTTGCCAGGAGAGGGGTATTCTGTGGCTTGGCAGATCCAACCGCAGGATTTTCTAGCCCACACAAGAAACACAGCTTTGAGTCCACATAATTGTTCCATACATGGATGGTGGCGGGGGAGCAGGGGGGTCTGAGAATCCATACTGCCTCCCAGTCTCTGACTCTTCATCTGGAGTAGAAATACCCACTGTTTCAAAGGTCTGTAGTGATAATTAAATAAAATCCTGCATTCAAAGCTCTCAGCACAATGCATGGTAGCTAGTAAAAATGTTTCCTGTGATCAGTAGTATTGCTACTGTTACTACTGACATTAAGTCCCCACAACAAAATAGAGGGGAAAACAAATCAAAGTAAATAGAGTTTGAACACTAGTTTCTACCAAGAGTGACTGACTTTTTCTGTGCCTTGATTTCTTCTCCTGTTAATGAGAGGAGTATTTTCTGTCTTTACAGGTTAGTCATGAAGATAAAAGTAGTCATTTAGATCAGACTTGATTCTTATGCAGACTATGTCTGTGCTTCCCTCTTGCTACCCAGTCACAGAATCAATGTCTCACTGTTTCAAGGATCTAGTAAAGTTCCCACTAAATCCTTAGAAATCTATTTACCCGTGTGTGTGTGTGTGTGTGTGTGTGTGTGTGTGTGTGTGTTTCTCTTCTTTTCTTTTCTTTTCTTTTCTTTTCTTTTCTTTTCTTTTCTTTTCTTTTCTTTATGGAGAACAAATCTTTAAATCTATATCTAATTCTTTTCTCCTGAAGACATAAACCCACAATCCCAAGTAAAATTATTTCCAATTTATCTTCGCTAACTATAGAGTTGGTGTTCCTTGGGAAAATAAGCAAAAAGATGCATTAAAGCATGTAGAGGTAACAGCTGCATGGTCCCTTTGTTGGGATTTCTCTAAGTACATTTTAGATCCTCTGTGGTAGCCACATTTTCTTCTGGGATAGATGTATTTTAGGATGCATCTCTGACATCCAGATTTCAAATAGGGAAAAGTGAGACTCAAATGTTAGGAAACATTTGACGACATTCTGGACTTTCTCACTAGAAAAAGGGACAGCTAGAATGGCTCTAACGTTTTCCAGCTCTCTATAGTGTTCTTTCCCTGTACTCAGAGATGAATGAGCATAATGTAGAATAAGACTGACTTTTTGCACTTGAGCAATTATGTATAAAAGACAAGAAGAAGTACTACAGAGATGAGAAGAACTGAGCCTAAGTATGCCAGTACCATGCCCAAAGTACTGTCAACTCAACCCAACAGATATATGCTAAGTCACTTTCTGGTAACTATAAATACAATCAATTATTGATGGGAAGAAGGTAAGTTCCCAAAGGCAGACTTGCACATAAATGTGTGCTTTATAACAAGATAATATGCAAGAATGTTTCACACTTTATATTTGCATGACCTTTTATTTTTTTCCTTTTGTGGTGCTGGGAATGGAACTCAGAACCTCCTGGAGTCTAGCAAGTTGTTCGCTGTGGTGTCCCTTCTCCACCAACATAGTTGGTGCAATGACCGGAGCCGTGCCGCACCCAATGGCATCCATTGTGTTGTTAACTAGGCTAAGAGCCCAGTACCTCTGCAGCCAGGTTCTGCAAGTCACCCGGCTCCACCCAGCTTACCAGAGGCCCACCTACGACCAGCCCACCTGCGCAACCTGAGAGATGTCACGAGACTTCAGGGTTCCCGCCAAACTCCAGAACGCCTGCGCAGAAGACTGGGGGCAGGGTTTCCCTTCCTTTATCCCCAAATGCTTGTCCACCATTAAACAGTCGTTCTAAGCAGAAGCAACCATGTAGCCTCGGAGACCTTCTTTCTTCCCCCACTCCCTTAGTTTCATTTCAGCTTCGGGCCAATCCTCCAGAAACTCCGTTCACTGCGGGCAGTGGACCCCAACAGTTCGCCACCATGCTACACCCACCACCTATTGCTTTTAAAGCACACTCAAATCTTCACTCTTTCCTTTAAGACATCTCTCACAGGGCAGCTTAAATAAACTATACTTATTAACATCAACTTCTCTTTTCAGAATGGCAGTTTCTGTCTCTTGCTTTCTCAGCAGCAATACATAGGGTACTGGTCCAGTTGATGTTGGGTCTTCTTTCAGATTGGATAGCCATCAGCTATGGTGACAGAACTGGGGGCACTAGGGGTAGCAATTTATTGGAAAATATACCTAACATGAATTGTTCAAATAAGAGAGGTTTTGCACAAAAGCCATTTAAATTCTTATGGCTCTATACTCTATGGCTGTGTCAAAGTCCTGCTGGCCAGTGAAGGATGAACTACACCATTTGACATTCCAGAAATTGGCAACACATGGACATAAACTAGATCCGGGAGGTGGCCCAGTTGGTAAAGTGTTTATGAGGCAAGTGTGAAGATCTGAGTTGGATCCTCCAGATCCCTCATAAAAAGCCATGTGCCAGCACTGGGGGAAAAAGGGGAGACAGAGAAATTCCGGGGAGTGCACCTAGTGACTCGGCAAGCTCCAGCCTCAGTGAAAAACTTCTTTCAAGAAAATAAGGCGAAGAATGATTGAAGGAAATGCCTAATGTTGACCTCCAACCTCCATACACAGACAGACAGACAGACAGACAGACAGACAGACAGATACACACACACACACACACACACACACACACACACACACACACATATATATATATATATATATATATATATATATATATATATATATATATATAGACACACACACACACACACACACAGAGGCATGCACACACAAATAAACACATGGGCAGGTTGGGGAGACGAGAAAGAGAGAAAAATATTTCAAATCAGGGAAATACCTCAAAGGCTAGGAGCATTCGATCAATATTCTTTGGTGACAATGATCAAAACCAAGTCTAACCCTTCGCGAGTGGAGGAGGAATAATTCTGGTTTCATTAGAAACAAGAAAATGACACAGATTGAAATTCAAAGATAGGGCATTTATAGGGTTGAGGCTAGGGCAAAAATGACAAAGCCAAGAAGCTTTTGCCTAATCGTGTGTGCCCTGTGGATTTGTAGCCTGTCTTTGGTATGAAAATCTTAAGCAACAGCCGAGGGACTCACAAGTGCATAAATGTTCAAGTTAACAGAGCAGAAAGACACCTTGCATCTATGGGTTGTTGTTACTAGCAGCTTTCTCAGTGTGGATACTTAGAAAGGGATCTATATAACCATGGGAGGAGATAAAGAGACAACGTTTGGAGCAGAAACTGAAAGGAAAGGTCATCCAGTGACTGTCCCACCTGGGGATCCATCCCATAAGCAGTTCCCAAACCCAAACATTATTGTGGATGCCAACAAGTGCTTTCTTACAGGAGCCTGATGTAGTTGTCTCCTGAGAGGCTCTGCCACTCCCTGACAAATACAGAAGTGGAGGCTCACAGCCATCCATTGGATTGAGCACAGGGTCCACAATGAAGGAGGTAGAGAAAGGACCCAAGGAGCTGAAGGGGTTTGCAGCCCCATAGGAGGAACAACAATATGAACTAACCAGTACCCCTAGAGCTCCCAGGGACTAAACCACCAAGCAAAGAGTACACAAGGAGGGATTCAAGCTTTTCAGCCGCATATGTAGCAGAGGATGGCCTCGTGGAACACATATGAGAGAAGAGGCCCTTGGCCTTGTGAAGGTTCAATGCCCCAGTATAGGGGAATGTCAGGACAGAGAATCAGGAGTGGGTAGGTTAGTTAACTGGGGTGGGAGTGGGATGGAGGGGGTTGGAGAGGAAATGAGGAAAGGGGATAAAATTTGAAATGTTAATAAAGAAAATATCTAATAAAAATGAAAAAAGAGAAAATATGCATATATTTTCTCTTTTGAAGCTTTCTAAAAGAAATCTATCTCTCTCCTCTACTTCATTCTGCTTTAATTTTAAAGTCCTGAACTGGAAGTCAAAACTCATCAGGGGAAGCCTGATAGTTCAGTGTTACAGCCCTAGTTATACAGGCTGAGGCCACAAGTTCAAGTCTGCTGGTCTTCTAAGCAAGTTCCATGCCAGCCTAGTGACATAGGGGGGCCATCTCAAAATAAAAAGATTGCTTTTGTTGTTGTTTATAAAGGAGCTCAAGGGTGTCACACTGCCAAGAGTGCATGAGGCCCTACTTCCCCAGCACTGAGGACAGGGAAACATTATCTAAAATACGTCCAGAGATGAGAAATATGAACTCTGTGGTCGAGAAGAGTGAAGAGACACAACCCAGCTGGTTTTATCCAGCAGCAACTGCCTTTCAGATGTGGTCTCTCACACATTTCACAGTTGTTTTCTTCTGAAGATGTCCCTTACTTAACACGACATCAATGAATTGTGTCAGGTGCCAAAAAGAGAGGCGAAGTAAGCCACGCTCCACAGTTTGTCTTTTAAAGAATTTTTTTTATTATTATTTTACTTTTTCTTTTGCATTCAGTCATCTTTGCAGAATTTAATGATTTCCCTGAAACCATTCAGGCAGAAACAGGGGCATATCAACTATGATAAGGCAGGAAACCCACACAAAGCTAAATGTTCTGAGTGGGTAGTTGTTGTTTTGTTTTGTTTGAGAAGCAGAATAAGCAGAAAATGAATTCATGACAGGAAAGTAGATAAACTACAACCAAGGATAGGAGGAAAAAGAAGAAAGTATAAGATTTATTTAAATGTCTGCCAAGTAAACCATTTTAAAGCCAGAGATGCCTTGATTGTAAAGTCTACTGAAAGAAGTATCAAATAAGCAAATGTACTGTCGAGTACCTACTGTGTGTCAGATGTGGTCTGGTAAATGCCTCAAAAAAACAGTGGAAAGATACATTTTTCTCTTGTAGCATTGTCTATATATAAGTGAGTGTATTTGTCACCAGGGAAATGGAAATTTATAGCTGATGTGTTTGTGTGTGTGTGTGTGTGTGTGTGTGTGTGTGTGTGTGTGTGTGTGTATTAACACATTCACACATGGCATGCAGATGTGTGTGTGTGTGTGTGTGTGTGTGTGTGTGTGTGTGTGTGGTGTTTTAAGAATTAGCTGTGTCAGCCCTCATATCAGATAATATAGACCATCAACCAGAAAATCTGCATCTCGAGTCTTATGACAGTCTGAGGATGGAAATCTTTCTTACTGAAGAAATGAGCAGGCTAGTGTTTGTTTATTAAAACATTTGGCAGACTGAATGGGGTGCATCTATGCATAATATAGAGGATTATCATCTTTACTCATGGCATATCGATTTAAATGTTCATCTCAGGATACTTGCAGAGCATCTGACCAAAATTCTGTGTGCAGAGTGACATAAAATATTAACCCTCTCCAGGGAGGAAATGCTTAATAAAGTAAGAAATATAGCCAAGCAATGGCGGCATAGGCCTTTAGTCCCAGCACTGGGGAGGCAGAGACAATCAGATCTCTGAGTTGGAGGCCAACCTGGTCTATAGAGCTAGTTCCAGGACAGCTGAGCTACACAAAGAAAGCCTGTCTCTAAAAATAAAAATTAATAATAATAAAAATAAAGGAAGAAAGGTAATGGGTTTGTCATGATGAAATCATACTTCACAAGTAACTAAAGGAAGCCAGGAGGTATAGGGAATTTGAGAGAGGGATTTTTTCACTAAGAAAAAGTGGTCTCAGCTAGGGGAAACCGTACTAACATTATTCTGCAATAGAAAAATAGCAATCAAATGATGCCATGACATGTCTCTATACCCATGGCTCAGAGTATCTCTCAACCTCACCCAAGAAGCCCCAGTTTACAGTAGATGTACATTAACACAGAGATCCATAACTGGACAGTGTCTGGAGTGAGAATCTTTGGAGCACTCCACTTAGTGGGATGTCGTCATCACATCCTGTCCTCCAAGGCTCAGAAATCTATTGTAAGAGATGGAGGTGGTGGCTGACTCTAAGAAAGTAGAGTCTTCCAGACATAACAAGACCCATGTGCATGTGAACTCCCAGAGACTGTGGCAGCACGGACAGGACTGTGCAGGTTCAAACCAGATGGGTCTTAAACTGAGAAGGCAAAGTGGTAAGAGGTCCCAACCCTAACCAAGAACTTATTTGCAATTGATATCCACTGGCAAAGGGAAAAATCAGTTTTCTAAAATAGTGTGTTAGTGGATATAGCAACCACAGGGCAAGTCCAACACCAGAGAGTAGCTGGCCAGCACAAAATGTCTGTATTTGTTTTGTTATGGCCTTATATTTCCTTTGGGCATTTTGTTTTTTGGTCTTATTGGTGTTTTTGCTTATTTGTTTTGAATTTCATTTCTGTGTTTCTGGGGTAGGTTTTTTAAATTTTGTTTGTTTGTTTGTTTAGAGAGAGAGAGAGAGAAAACTGTAGAATTGGATGGATAGGGAGATGGGGAAGGCCTAGGAGAGGTTAGGTGAGTGGAAACATGGTCAAAACATACTATATGAAAGAGAGAATTTTTTTAATTAAAAAACAAAGAAGGCTATTAAGTTACAGAGCCTACAATATATGAGGGAGAAGCAGGAGAGTCATGCTGGGGACTAGCTTGCTAGGGCTCCCTCCCACAAAGGGAATGAGCGCTTTGGCCCTTACAGTCACTGAGAGCATCTAAATCTCCTGAGCAGCACTCACACCCAGCCCTGGAACGTCAGGGTTAGAAAGTAATAGTGACATCTGCTCAGCTTCAAGCAAGACTTTAAAAATGGGTCTCCTTCGGATGGGAGATGGGTTCACTGTTAAAATACATGCACTGTTTCACAGAGGACCAGAGTTTGGTTCCAAGGAGCTAAGCCAGGCAGCTCACAACCCCTTGTAACTTCAGTACCAGGAGGTCGGTAACCCTCTCTGGCCTCCATGGGCACCCACACTCACATATACATGTCCACGCACATACACACAATTAAAAATTAATCTTTATAAAGGGTATCTCTTTGAATTTTTCATCACCTACAGATTTTAATCTGTAGTCTAATCTTCACTCCTGCAAATCAGAAGTTTTGTTTTTCTCTNTTGTAACTTCAGTACCAGGAGGTCGGTAACCCTCTCTGGCCTCCATGGGCACCCACACTCACATATACATGTCCACGCACATACACACAATTAAAAATTAATCTTTATAAAGGGTATCTCTTTGAATTTTTCATCACCTACAGATTTTAATCTGTAGTCTAATCTTCACTCCTGCAAATCAGAAGTTTTGTTTTTCTCTCTCCTTTTATGAATCTCTTGTGCCTATGTGATGTGAGAGTATCCATCCTTATTTTCATCTTGCCCATGACACTTGCCTGGTCCTTTTCAGTTCATTCACATGCACCACCTCTTCAGTTACAGTAAGTACACATGAGGAATCATTACTGACTTAGCTATAGTTGAAACTGAACACAACATTTGAGAAATGACTTTTCCCAAAGCCCAGATCTGAGAGTGCTTCACAGAGGACTCTAGTCCAGCACTTCTGTTCCAAGCCTGCCCTGGGCTCTGATGCATGGGTGTGAGGTCTTCCTTCATTGCCTTTGCTTCATTTAGGCACACTAGTAATTGTTTTTAGACAATTGTGGACAAAAGTCAGCATGTTAGTTTTATGAGGAACCCTCATAACAAAAACCTGCTTGGCAGAAGGGGGGATTTTTGAGAGGATTTCTCTCAGATCCAGAAGTTGAGCTCAAGAACCTAGTCTAGGGTGGGAAAATGTAGGAGAGCCATCAAAGTCAGAGCTGTGGCTGGTAGGGATGGGAGGCTTGCCTGTCAACCTCAGTTTGCTGGTCCTCTCTCCAGGTGGGGCAGCATTTGTATGAACAGCCATGCCTACGTTGCAGTGTGTCTGGTAGAGTTCTGGATCTGGAGCATAGATGCCTGAGTCTTCACCTTTGTCCCCCTGGGATTCTCACAAGGAATGATTGTAGGTACCTGTCCCTGTTAACAGATTATGAGAAACAGATACCAGTGGGCATTTTCTTGGCCTGCAGCCTAGTGAAGAAGTGTTTTTCAGAGCCACTCAAGTTATAAAACAGAATACATGGTACAGGAATGAGCACACCCAAGAGGACCAGCCCCTGCTCCATGGCACCCTCTAGGAGGAGCTCACCACACCTTCCCAGGACATGTCAGCACTCAAGAAGTGTAGTCCCCTCCCCCAGCTTCTTCAGACCTGGTTGCCATGGAGGCAGGCCACCTCCTGCTGCCAGCCTGCCCAGAGTTCCAGGAAGAAGACAGCAGCTGCACATGGTCTCTAAGATGGATCCAGAGGCCCCAGGAATGGGATGGCAGGGTGGATGGGAAGCCCTGCTATAACCTAAGACTCTAAGCATTAGAGTGAAGAGATTCATAAAAGGAGAGAGAAAAACAAAACTTCTGATTTGCAGGAGTGAAGATTAGACTACAGATTAAAATCTGTAGGTGATGAAAAATTCAAAGAGATACCCTTTATAAAGATTAATTTTTAATTGTGTGTATGTGCGTGGACATGTATATGTGAGTGTGGGTGCCCATGGAGGCCAGAGAGGGTTACCGACCTCCTGGTACTGATCTGTGAAGCACTCTCAGATCTGGGCTTTGGGAAAAGTCATTTCTCAAATGTTGTGTTCAGTTTCAACTATAGCTAAGTCAGTAATGATTCCTCATGAGTACTTACTGTAACTGAAGAGGTGGTGCATGTGAATGAACTGAAAAGGACAAGGCAAGTGTCATGGGCAAGATGAAAATAAGGATGGATACTCTCACATCACATAGGCACAAGAGATTCATAAAAGGAGAGAGAAAAACAAAACTTCTGATTTGCAGGAGTGAAGATTAGACTACAGATTAAAATCTGTAGGTGATGAAAAATTCAAAGAGATACCCTTTATAAAGATTAATTTTTAATTGTGTGTATGTGCGTGGACATGTATATGTGAGTGTGGGTGCCCATGGAGGCCAGAGAGGGTTACCGACCTCCTGGTACTGAAGTTACAANAGAGAAAAACAAAACTTCTGATTTGCAGGAGTGAAGATTAGACTACAGATTAAAATCTGTAGGTGATGAAAAATTCAAAGAGATACCCTTTATAAAGATTAATTTTTAATTGTGTGTATGTGCGTGGACATGTATATGTGAGTGTGGGTGCCCATGGAGGCCAGAGAGGGTTACCGACCTCCTGGTACTGAAGTTACAACAAATGATTAGGATCTTAAGGGCTGAACTAGATTTGAGAGAGAGAGAGACAGAGACAGAGACAGAGACAGAGAGAAAGAGAGAGGAGAAAGGAAGGAAGGAAGAAGGAAAGAAAAGAATAATGGAAGAAAGGGAAAAAAAGAAAGAAAAAGAAAGAAAGAAAGAAAGAAAGAAAGAAAGAAAGAAAGAAAGAAAGAAAGAGACAGGAAAGAAAGGAAAAAGAAAAGAAACGTTAAAGAAAGAAGAGAGAAAAGAAAGAAATGAAGGAAAGAAAGAAAGAAAGAAAGAAAGAAAGAAAGAAAGAAAGAAAGAAGATACTTGCCCATCCCCCTCAGGTTCAAAACAAACAGGAAAAGACTTTTTTTTTTTTTTTGGTTTTTTTGAGACAGGGTTTCTCTGTATAGCCCTGGCTTTCCTGGAACTCACTTTGTAGACCAGGCTGGCCTCGAACTCGTTAAAGTGGAAGGGAAAAAAAGATTTTCGGTAGTGAAAATGTCAGCCCTGTAAATGGCAAGAATGAGTTGCTAGATGCCTGGCTCAGCCACATTCTTCTTCACTGTTCTGACACTGGCATAGACTGAAGGCAGACTGCAGTGTCACATTGTCTCTGTGGTGACACAGTGAAGCCTTGTCTCCATTGTAATCAGTAAACTCTTACTCCTAGTCAAAGCCACAAGGGCATCTTCTTCAGTAAGGCGAGAGTGCACAGTTACTACAGAAAAAGATGGCTGTGCTATTGGTCTAGAAGTTAAGGAATTTGGAAAGAAGGAGGAGGAGGAAGGGGAAGAGGAGGAGGAGGGAGTAGGAGGAGGAGAAAAAGAGGATGAAAAGGAGGAGGAGAATATGTCTGACCCAGCCCTAGCAATGTACATTTATAATCCCAGATCCTGGGGAGTTTGAAGCAGGAGGATTGCCAGTTTGATGCTAGACTGGTTCCTACATGCAGAGATACTGTCTCAAGAGAGGAGAGGAAGAAACAAAGCAAAACAAAGACAAAACAAAATAAAGAAATCCTTTTTAAAAATTCGTCAAAATGTGAATGAGGCAGGTTGCTCAGAGTGTGAATTCACTGTACAACAAATGAAAAGAGGCGGCGAGACTGTCTGAAGCCTGAAGTGCTGCAAAGAGTTCTGGTTTGTGTTCAGGGACAAGATTAGGAACTTTGAGATAGCAGTAGCAAATCTGAAACAGGAACCACCTAATATCTCAAAGATGAAAAAGGTTTGTGTTTGAGTGAGTAGCACTTGATCTTTCATGAACATTTGGGTTTTTTTGTTGTTGTTGGTGGTGGTGGTTTTTTTTTTACTGAATCAAGGATCATAAATCCAACCTTTTTTTTAGTTGTTCTTCTCTGCTCAACTTTGTGTGTGGTCAGAGCTATCTATTTCCCCTGGTGCTTTGAGTCCATTTCCCCTGGTGCTTTGAGTCCAGCTCTACCATCTCTAGACCTACCAGATTTGCTTCATCCTGAGGGAAAGTCTGTCTCATTTAAGCAAACTGGACAAAAAGTACAGGGTCTGTTTAAAGTTATACGGGAAAGAACTATTGACTGAATAGAAAGCTCTGTCACATTATTCACTACAAACTTTACAAACTTGCCACTGCAGTTCATGGTGAGCGGTCTTTCTGATGTGTCTCTGGGCATCATTTCTACAGAATACATGCTATAAAAATATGCTGTGCCTTCTTACCCATGTCCTGACAGGTCCTTCCAGTTATCAATGAGACAGCAAAATAAAGTGACTTATTTGACACTCAGTACTTCTCTAGAACTGGGAATAAAGAAATATGTTTGCTTTTATACCTGGAGAGAAGTGTGGACTGACTGTCTTCTGTGAATCAGGTTTTTGTTGGTGTGTGTGTGTGTGTGTGTGTGTGTGTGTGTGTGTGTGTGTGTTTTATAAATAGGGGGAAAAAGACAAATCTAATGATGCAATGTTCTTAGTGACCTCCCAGGAAAGTATTGGAAAAGATTCTCTCCCCACCTCCCCAACTCACATTTTAGAAAGTTTGCTTTCAAATCTGCAACTTGAAAGTGGACATTTTTAACTCCAAAGTTCCAATAAATGGGTGAAAACATAGGTTCTAGGGTAAATTGTGTCCCTTTCAAATTGAGTTGTCTGTCTCCCAGATCATCCCATCAGCACTCATTTTAAATAAGCTAGAAGAATTCTTTTATCTTATTACACTCGAAAATTATGGCTGCAAGAACACTTACATAATAAGGTGAAGTTTTCAAAGTCTGCTGCAAATGGAAAGCAGCACTACGGACACTTTAAAAGCAACCTTCCTAAAACTGCTCTCAGAAATCCCGATAGACGTCAAAATTATTGGGTAATACACAAAAGCTCTAACAAATACCAGAATCATAGATAGTACGTTTTGCTAAAAATGCTTGAGCTCTAGCAGTGACCCAGAGAATCAGGATTGCTGAGTGGGAGTGGACTTTGCTGAGCTGGGCTGCCACACCTGGAACCAGGGGCCAGCTGGGACTAAGCCGTAAGGGAACAGCTCTGTGTGCTACACTAGCCCTGATCTGTTTTCCAACATAGATTATCAACACCTACCATTTAAATGGTTCCACTTAACAATAAAAATAAGTGTATAAATAAATTCATATCTATGTATTTGACATATCACACGACGTGTGTTAAACAAAACAGTTTCAAACAATGTACAGCCTATTTCTTTGAGAAAAAATTTTACACACACACACACACACACACACACACACACACACACACACACACCACGTGGGGCCCAGGGACCCATCTGCATCGCCTTATGTGCTTTATGCCTCATGGCTGGGACCAAAGTGGATTCTTCCCCAGACCCTTATTGTAAGCTAATCAATCTACAGACCCTATCTTTATGAAAGGAGTCACATGTTGTATAGAACCCATCTTTATGGAAGATGTCATATATATTTTATAAGGAACTTTCTGTGTAGTCATGTCTTAAACTTTGTACACAGGACTGAGTTAATTATCACCAGGAAAGTTTTCACCCAATTTTTCCATGCTTAAATGTGCCTAAAATAAATTTCTCAGGGTCAAACTCCCAAAGTAGGAACCAACACCGGCCACTTAGCTGTGCTGAACTGAACTGCAGTTTTACCTCCTGACGATCATTACTCTGCTAGCCCTGATGGTCACAGAGACTGCCCCTTCCAAGCATCTGCACTGAGTGGGTCTTGGACAATTGTTTGAACAAATTGTGGCTGCTGCTTCTAAATTCTCATGACTGTGGGGTGACGGGGCTGTGTACATGGAGGAGGAGTGGTTAGAGAAGATGGCTTGTCATTTCCTCCCTAAAAAGGAAAGGTTGCTTGATATTACAACTATCAACTTCGTACTTGCATAGCAGCAGTTTTTGAGATGGAGGCAGCTCCCAAGCCCCCTCTCCTATTTGACAGCAATGATTTCAGGGGGTGGGGTGGATACTGATAGATAACTAAGTGGGTTTTCTTTCTGATTTTGTGAGGTATACAAACACACTTTATGTGCTCCCACAGCAAAAATAAAAAAAGACTATAGGCAGTGGTATTTAAATGAATGTGCATGTGTCATGTGTCCCTGTATGCATACATGCATGCATGCATGTGTGTCTGTGAGTATATCTGTATTAGTGGAGGTCCAAGAGCAAGCTGCAAGACAGCTCTCTTTCACACCAGCCCAGGGACCGAGCTCTGGTTGGAAGGCTTGCCAGCAAGCACTTCTATTCACTGCTTTCTTCTTTGTAGAACTGACTGATTTGTTTGTTTGCTTGTTTGTGCTGGGATCAAATTCAGGCCTGGAACATGCTAGGTAAACACTACCACTGAGGTTCTTCTTACACCCAAAACATTGCTTTATAAAATATAAAATTAATAAATGAAATTATGCTAATTCAAAGTCATTTAACAAATACCCTCTCTATAAAATATCAAGTAAAAATCATGAGGTGATAATTACCTTAAGAAACATAAGCAGGTTACCATATATACTGAGTGTCAGAGAACAGACCATACATCACACCGATTAAACATACAATTATGTACCTGTGTGGATAAGGTTCAGAAGCTGTAAGTAAAATTTTTAGATGTTCCCGTAAGGGTGATTTTTTTTAAAAATGACTTTATTTTCCAGAATTTGTGTTTAATTTCATTCTGTTTGGGCAATTTTTAAATATTTACTTACTCAAAAAGAAGAAGAGATGGATTCACTATCCTAAGCCTGGTTCCAAGATAATTTTTATTGCATTATTTCATTGCATCTTTAAATACCGTGCTTTTTGTTTCTCTTTAGTAAGTGGTCTCTGGTACCCAGTATAAAACATGTGCTTAGTAAGGGACTTTTGGAACCCAGAGAATTCACCCAAAGCACATAAGTTAGAAGGGGCTTTTGTAGGGGGATTTCCTTCTTCAAGTTTCTAATTATCTCTGAAAAACAGTGATTCTTTCCAGCCGGCAACTGGATTGTGGTGACTGGCCTCTCCATTGAGCATGCTGGAGCCCTCAGCTTCTGATACACTGGCTGCTCTCACCCTGAGACTATTCACTCTTCAAGAGCTTACTAAGAAATTGAACTCTGGTTGTCAGTTCTTTATCACCTTTGACCTTCTTTAATCTCAGTGTCAGAATAAAAAGAAAAAAATTTTACATTAAAGTCTCCATTGGCTCTAAAGGCAATAATTATGTCTATTGTAAACAGCAGTAGTTGAAGACTTTGTTTTCTGTAGTTGGCGAGGGATGCTGACGGCCTCCAAACATCAACTTATTTCTTGCTTCTCAGTCTTGCTATGATTTAAAAACTTGGGTTTTGGGCTGAGAAGATGGCTTAGTTAGGGGAAAAAAAAACATCCAATGCGTCAGAACCCACAAAACTTGGATTTTTCCACACTTGTTAATGCTTTAATTTATATTTAATCTCCTTATTGTATTCATAAAACTTTCATGTCCCTTCTGGGATAAATAAAGCCCTTTCAAAAATCAAAAAACATTTCATGTTTCTAGAGTTGTTTTAAAGAAAATGATTAAAGTGTAAATTCAACAGCTCTCTTTGCCCACCCTTTAAAATGAACCAAAATACCCACAGTTGTGGGATTCTTCTGTAGGATTACTGCTTGCTTTCTCAATCACCTCTCATCTTCTTCAGCCATTTTTAACATCTGGTCTAAGAAATATGAGGAAAGCTGCTGTCTGGTGTGTGATTGGGTGCCATCCCTAAAAACTGCAGGGTAAACCTTCTAATGACCTTGTACCACTTTGTAATACAAACATAGAGGCATGCACACACAGAAACATATATACACACACTACACACTCAGATACCCACATACACACACTACACACACATACACACACTACACACACAGACACACACACACACAAAACACACAGACACACTATACACAGAGACACACTACACACACACAAACACACACAGACACATTACACACAAAGACACACCACACACACAGTTATGCATACAGATACATACAGACACAGACATACACATACTACACACTAGCAACCACACACAGGCCTCAGATAGCACATATATATGCGGTAAAGTAAACTAAACTGTTTTTATGTCACCTATAAAAATTTATGAAGGTTTTGTGAATCAGAGTTACTCAGTAGATTAATAGTTACCAGAAACTAGGAGAGGAGAAAAAAATCTCTAAGTGAGAAGGAATAGAGGCAAAGGCCCCAGTCGCTGTTTCTATAAATGAGCGGAGGGGGGTGGTATAGGGAAGGGAGTAAAAGAAATCTGGTCCCCAAATCTACTCCCCAGAAATCACCACTATATTACAAAACCTGCTTTTGTGTTTCCGTTCACACTCCACCTCTATTTTCCTTATGCTACAACTAAGGAAGCCATACTACATGGGGAGCCATATTTTAGGAGAGACTCGAGGTAACACAATGCTAGAAAAATGGAGGCATGGTGTTCGGCAAGTCCAGGTTCTGAGTAAGAACACTTCTGCGTCTCATGGGAGGCATGCCAGGTACTATAGCATGCAGCGAGGATTATGGAGGTGACAGGATCATTATTACGATTTTACTTGTCTGACTTTATAATACTGTCTAGTAAACTTTAATTTCCTAGGCCATAAATCATAAATATAACAAATTATACTTAATTTTAACATTTATGTACTGATATGTGTGTAGAAATTTACATGCGCATGCCTGTATGTGTGTCTTCTTTTAGAAAGGCTGTTTCCTGGGTGCTCAAGGCACACATCCTGTGGTAAAGACACAGCTACCCCTAAGCTGAGCTTAGCTCCAGGCCTTTTGCCTCCTGTTACTTCACTAATGTTACTCTAAGAGCTGAGAGCTTTTCCAGGCCCCCCACACTACAGTGATGGAATGGGGACTAGGAAATTTGCACTAAGGAGAGTCTTAAAATTCCCTAAAGACATTTCTACAAGACAAATATTATGAATTGTTTCTTAAAGAACCAAAGGGAATTTTTTTTCCACCCCTTTGTAAGGTACCAAGTATAAGAGCCTTTGCCATTTCAAACTTTTGGTATATTCTAGATATCTGATGCAATCAGCAAACTGCTGTGCCCAAAAGAAACTCCAATTCCCCCCAAACGCCAAAAGACCATTTAGCTGTCCAGCTGTCTAGAAATGAGGTCTACATGGCCTATAAGATTTCTGGGAATTAGATAAAAGCCAGCCAAAGGAGTCCATTGCCCTGATCTCTGGCAGAAGGTCCAGTATGCCAAAGTGTATGCTGGTATCACAAGTACTTGTTACACACTTCAAAGTTCATGCTAGCCAGCATCTTAGCCCTTCTCACCACCTCTCCTACCCTAAACTGCCCCCAGCTCATGGGCTTCCTTTCCCATTAGTCACTCATATGATTCCTAACCTAGCTCTTCTCACTGGGCCCCACCCCAGCCCACTTCTGCTTCTCTCACTGATTTCTCTGTCCCCATCCCCTGCTGTTGTTCTTTTTAGCAAATATTTATGACCAGGCCCAGACTCCTGGCCATGTTCAGTCTACTTCTTCCTCTCTGGTCTTGACTCTTCCAGATGCCGCTGTTCTTTCTCTCATAGCCACAATAAAAACCTTCCCCTTCACCACAATGTAGAATGGTTATGTCATGGCACAGTTTATATAGCTGGTGCCCAACAAGGGGCTCAGCTTCTCCTAAGTAAACCAAGATTCTGACTTGACTCTCCTAAGGAATAGAATACGTGTTTCTTCTGGTTTCTGACACCTACCATGTCCAACTCCAAATTTTAGAGCCCACCTTCTTCAGCTGCTTCTTCCTTCTACCATTTCCTCCTTGAAGCCTCCTTCTCTGTGTGTTGCTACAGAAGTCATGCTGGTGTATCAGACAGCTTCTCTCTACTACTGGAAACCCAGCACACAAGAGAGATGCCTATTGTTTGTGATTTAGGACATTTATCTCTGACATGTGTCTCAGTCCACTTGGGAACACCCTGACCACTTGTGGATGTCCAGAATTGAAATTCTTGTCACCAAGAGACTTGCCGGTTTCCTCTCTCTCCCCCTGTTCTCCCTCCCCACATGCTCTGAGCTCCTCCCTGGAGTTTTCTCTGTCTCCCTTGTCCATCTCCTCTCTCCCCTTCCAGCTGCCTCCTTAGCTCTGTCTCTCAGCTCCCTCCTGAAGCTTAGTGTGTCTCTAAGGCTGTCTAACTGCTTGTCTCTCTCTCTTCTCCTTCCTCTAGGGGATGCTTGCTTGTGTCTGTCCCTCTTCGTGGCTCACTGGAACCTGCTATTTGAGACCTGCAGGTACATCGGGCGTTTCTGTATGCACCCCTGGGCCTCTAAGAGATTAGATTCCTCTCTCTGATAGTGTTTTTCTAAGCCCCTTCCACTCCTAGTGACTGTGCTTCTAAAGGATGTCTTCCTCCTCTCTCTCTCTCTCTCTCTCTCTCTCTCTCAGCTAGCCCTGGCCCTGTGGAGTCTGCTGGCCATGTTCAGTTTACCTCTTTCTCTCTATGTTCTGGGCTCTTCCAGATGCCTCTGCACATTTTCTCTTTCATATCCACAATAAGAACCTTCCCCTTAACCATACCATGGGGCAGCTCTCTCTCTCTCTCTCTCTCTCTCTCTCTCTCTCTCTCTGTGTGTGTGTGTGTGTGTGTGTGTGTGTGTGTGTGTGTGCGCCTTGGAGTTACATCTCAATTGAAGCCTGGGGCTGTCATTTGCTAGCTGTTGTGACTTCTGTTCAATGCTTGAACTCGAGGAACCTCTTTTAACCTTGTAAAAGCAAGAAGAGGTTGTCTTCCTCCCTTCTACCACCACTGTGAAAACTGATTTGGGACCTTTGTGCCCGGCAAGTTTTTAGAGACCTGATAAAGCAATCTGTCTAAACTCAGAACTGGATTGAACCTTGGAGGGTCAAATCTTTCTGACTGGCCATTATTAACAGGCATTTCTGCAGAGACCAAGTGCTGGAGAGTTCTGACTTCTGTGCCTGCAGCAGACAAGGGGGAGCTGGGACTCAGAGCCCTAGGGTTACTGGGACAAACCTGCTGTGCGAGTGCCAGCACAAAGAAGGTGACAGAAGAAACAATACAAACAATGTAAAAATATCCACCAGTCCAGCCATCCACAATTTGACAGCTCAATTCCCGGAAGGGGAGGGAATTTTTTTTTTTCCCGTGTTGTTACAGGAGCATAAATAAATCTTGAGACAAAGTTACTTTGAGAAATCTTATGATCTAATGCTTGGGTTTTAGACACAGCCCAAAGTAACTCACTTCTCCAGTTGAGGGAACTGTCAGAAGTGTCAAACGCCACGGAGCCTGGGAGCGAACTTTTCTCCTGCCCTAAAGTGGATCTTTGACTGGGCAAGTCTCTAAGCCAAGTCCCTCTCCAACCATATTAAAGCGACCCAAGAGCTGGCCAGCACCAAGCTCTCACCGTCCCCTTTCCCAACCCCCTACACACACACTCTTTCGAGAAAAACGCTGGACCTGGGGTTCAGCCCTGAGTACTTAGCCAAGAGCGAAAGCAGCTCCCCTGCGTTTCTAAGCATCTGGATCGATGACACCCAATGCCAGCCACATCTGGAATCTCATGTGGTGGTCCTCAGTGTGCAGCGTCCCACATCCCAGGCGTCCCGAAGCTTACCAGAGGCAGGACAGCCCAGATCCACAGCATGTCTGCAGCAAGGGAAAGCAGCCTGCGGCCAGTGTGGGCAGCCTGCGGCCCCACCCACCAGCTCTAGACTGCCTCTGAGTGTGTACTTTGCCTAGGTCCGCCCCTGGCACGCACAAACTGCTTCACTCCTACTCTGGTCTTCCCAGAAATCGCTTTGAACACCTATATGTCTTTTTTTTTTTTTTTTTTTTTTTTTTTTTTTTTTTTTTGAGGGACCAAACACAATCTTCGTAAAGCCCCAAGGGTTGCGAGGAAGTTCTGCTGGTCTCCCGGGGAAACCCACTGACTGAATCATCACCTCACTGGGGGCCTGCTCACGGGAGGGGCGGGGGGTGGGGGCAAGCAGGGCTTGATTGCATAAATGGGCATTCCCCATCTGGGTGCTTTCACAGTCACACCCTCAGGTCAAGTGAGATCTTTTTCCTCCTGCTGCTGCTCACCCTGGAAGGAATTCTGAACTCTGGATTGAATTGGACTTTGGCTGATTGTTGGAGACAAAGACCATTTTGCCTTCATTTTCAGTATTTTGTCAGTGTCAGGCCTGCTGGGGCTTCTGGGGCCCCTGAACGGTAATTACCATAGAGGAGGTACACACTTTCTGATGAGAAAGGGTCCCTCCACAGAGCTCATAAATGATACATGGAGTGACAATCACCACAGCAGAGGTAGAGATAATAGGCTTTGGGATCCTGATGAGGGAAATGTCCCTGGCTTCGTATCCCAAATGGAAAATGAATGTAAATGACCTATGACAAATAACACAGCGGTTAACTCAAGGACCAAGCCAGAATCTGTAGAACCACAGGGGTTAGATATAGAGTAAGGGACTGGGGGGGGGGGGCAGATAGATCTTACTAGGGAAGAGGAATAAAATAGGTAGTTATGATGGGAAGCTCAAATGGGGGGGGGGGGAAGAGGATGAATGGGAATACAGGGAGAGTCAGCTAAAATTACAGGGCATTTGAGAGGTATGGAAACCTAGCAGAAGCTTCCTAAAGTATAAGTATACATGAAGGCGATCTCTAGCCAAATAATGGGGGAGACAGAGCCACAAGTAGACATCTCTTGTCATCAAATGAAGTTTCCCTTTCCTGGATGGGGTTGCATCTAGTTGAGTTGTTGGCCAAAAAGAGTTGCCTGGGAGTCCCCAAACAATGCAGCCTCTTGCCAAGGCTATAGATTGTTCCCCACAAACTGAGACGCACACAACTCATTGAATATAGAGAAGTGGGGAGCAAGAAGAAAGTGCCTACATAAAGCCTTCATCCCTACATGCTAACATCTTTGGTACTGGGAGATATTCTGCATGCTACCAAAGGAGAAAGGTAAACGTCACCTCTACCCCAAAGCCTTTGATCTATGATGGTGTCCTGCCAAAGAGATGAGCTAGTGCATATAGTGGCACAAAGTTTGTGGGAGCAACTTATCAGTATTGGATTGGACTTTAGGCCCACTCCATAAGATGGAACATAAACCTGACACTAACCAAGAACCTGAGACTAGATAGCCCAGGGACCTAGGCATAAAACCAAATATGTATGTTATAAAAATAATCAATCAAACAAACAAACAACACATACATTATAATAAAATGGCTCCTTATACAGAGATCCACAGCCAGATATTATTCAGAGAGAGAAAGATACTGGAACACTCAGCCCTAAACAGTATGTCTCCATCAAATCCCTCCTTTAGGTGCTCAGGGAACCCCAAGGGGAGGAGGCAGGAAGAGTGTAAGACCCAGTGAGGATGGACAAGACCAAGAAAACAAGGCCCTCCAGGTCAACAAGACCAAAGCTCACGTGACCTCACAGAGACTGGGGCAGCATGTGCAGGGCCTGCATGGGTCTGCAACAGGTCCTTTGGATATCTAGTTATGCCTTCAAGTTTAGTGTTTTTAATGGATTCCTGAGTGTGCACATCCTGAGTTCATCTCTGTTTCTTGTGCCAGCTCTTGGGCTTCTTTTTCTTCTGTTTGTTTGTTTGATCCAATTGCTGTATATTAGTTCTGTTTTATCGTAGTATATTTTCTTTTTGTATTATTCCTTAGAAGCCAGTTTGTTTTTGAACACGACAGAAAGGGAATATCTGCACGGGAGGGAAGATAGAAAAGAGCTGAGGTGAAAAGAGGGAGGAGACCATAGTCAGGATATAAATCTATCAAAAAAAGAAGTCTATTTTCAGTGAAAGGGAAAACCCTCACCTGCTGTGTTAGACATTATTACTTCCTCCTTTTGTTCTGGATTATTTCCTGACCAATTTTTGTTAAAAAAAAAATTCTTATACTTCTTTACTGCTAGGTAATGAATGCAGCTCAAAGTCACTTTTGTTTTGGAAAAGTAGATAGCACTTTAGTGCCTTGTGACCATTCTAGAGCAGTGGTACTCACCCTTGCTAATGCTGGACCCTTTAATACAGTTCATGCTGTGGCAACGATCAACTATGACATAATCTCATTGCTACATCCCAACTGTAACTTTGCTGCTGTTGTGAGTCATAATGTGAATATCTGCTATGCGGGATATCTGACATGTGAGCTCTATGGTGGTTGAGCCCTGTAGGTTAAGAACCGCTTGTTCACTGAGAAGGTAAGTAAGTTTGTTCAAGGTCAACACCAAGAGTTTCCTGTTCATGAAGCAGTTTCTGGATTCCACCTCTATGGGTCAGAATTGTCTGCAAAATCCACTGATCTCTCAGCCTCTGTTTCTACTTCTTTTCCTCCCTGGATGATCCATCTAATTAAGAATATACAAATACACACACACACACACACACACACACACACACACACACACACACATACACACACACACGAACTGGAAGGAGAGAGAGAGAGAGAGAGAGAGAGAGAGGACACCCTGCAGCATGGTCTTCAGCAGGTGTTTTTAAAAGTGCTCTGAATCTAGATTGTCACCTTCCTTCCTCTCCTTCCTGTAGGCGTTCTGTTCATTCTGTTTAGCAGGTGTCACTAATACCCCCACACACACCTCCCCCCCTTTGCATCATCTTCCTGTACTGTTGTTGCTGCCATGAAGAAGCCTCAGGCTGTGCTCTACTACAACTATTCTAAAATTGAAAGGAAAGGAAGAACAATTTGAAATGAAAAGTTCCATGCAAAAGGAAAGGAAGAAGAAGAGAGAGAAGAGAAGAGAAGAGAAGAGAAGAGAAGAGAAGAGAAGAGAAGAGAAGAGAAGAGAAGAGAAGAGGAAGAGGAAGAGGAAGAGGAAGGGAGGGGAGAGGAGGGGAGGGGAGGGGAGGGGAAGGAGGGGGGAGTTGGGTGTGTGTGTGGAGCATAAACTCTAGGTAAAATCAATAGCTCTTGAGTATAAATTTGAGTCAGCAACTTCACTGAATCATAAAATTCATTCTTAGAAAATACCCATGAAAGGAGTTACAGAGACAAAGTTTGGAGCTAAGACGAAAGGATGGATTATTCAGAGACTACCCCACCTGGGGATCCAACCCATAATCAGTCACCAAACTCAGACACTATTGCATAGGACAGCAAGAGTTTGCTGAAGGGACCCTGATATAACTGAGGCTAGGCCAGTGCCTGGCAAATACAGAAGTGGATGCTCACAGTCATCTATATGATGGAACACAGGGCTCCCAATGGAGAAGCTAGAGAAAGTACCCCAGGAGCTGAAGGGGTCTGTAACCCTATAAGAGAAACAATAATATGAACTAATCATAACCCCCAGAGCTCGTGTCTCTAACTGCATATGTAGCAGAAGTTGACCTAGCCAGCCATCATTGGGAAGAGAGGCCTCTTGGTCTAGCAAACTTTATATGCCCCAATACAGGGTAATGCCAGGGCCAAGAAGTGGGAGTGGGTGGGTAGGGGAGCTGGGTGGGGGGAGGGTAGAGAGAACTTTCGGGATAGCATTTGAAATGTAAATTTAAAAATCTAATAAAAAATTTGGAAAGAAAAAAAATAAAATGATCCACCATGAAAAAAAGAAAAAAGAAATGGAAACAAAGAACAATTGTGAAATATATGAAGCTGCCATCATGTAACCCACTACTTTGTATGCTAACCTTAAAATTTAAATTAAAATCAGAAAAGATCTCAAAAAAAAAATTCATTCTTAGTACCTTTTAACTTGGCAGGGTGAGTGATTATTTAAAGACACTTACCAGGAAATGCAGACAGCTTGAATTCATCATCCAGACCTACACCAGAAAGTGAAAGCCAACCCTTAAAGGGTGTCTTCTGACCTCCACAGCTATTAACTATGCCACGCACTATACATACACACACAATAATCATAAAGCAAAAAAAAATGCTTAGCGTATCCTAATCTGTGATTTCTCATAGACTTTAATATGCTAACATATACTGTATCATCTAAGAGGGGGTGAGTATACATGCCGTACCCTGAAGTTCTTTCTTATGGAACCTTTGGAGGAATATCTATTGAGTGAGTAAACCTTGTTGACACTCTGAGGAGACTGCTTTGGGTATTTGCACTGGTTAGTTCTTGTCAGCTTGACACAAACCCAGTAATCTGGTAAGAGGGAGATAGCCTGTGGACATTTTATGGATTGCTGATTGGCATGAGAGGGTGAGCAGTGCCACCCCTAGGCAAGTGGCTCTGAGATGTATAACACAGTAAGCTAAGCAAGCCAAAGAGAGCAAGGAGATGAGCAGTGTTTTTTTGTTGTTGTTGTTGTTTTTCCTGGCTTCTGCTCCAGGTTCTTGCACTGACTTTCCTCAGTGATCAATGGTGATCTGGGAGTTGTTATAGGTAAGATGAAATAAACTCTTTCCTCCCTAAATTGCTTTGGATAAATATTTTATCACAACTACAGAAGGCAAACTAAGGCAGTAAGTATTTCTATAGGTTATTTTTATCCTAACAGTACATTTTGAAGAGTTATCATCCCTTCAAATGCAATAAACGAAACCAAACCCAAATGCTGTGTGTGTGTAAATGTGCGCCCACGCATGTCATGTAGTGTCCTCTATTACTGTCTACCTTATTCCTTTGAGACAGGTTGTGTCATTGAACCTGGAGCTTGATGTTCTATCACCTAACCTGCCTTGGTGGCCCAGAAAGCCTGAGAAATCCTCTTATCTCTGTCCCCAGACAGATCTGGAGTAACAAGAGGAGGCCATGCCTGGCTTTTTCAGTGAGTGCTGGGGATCTAAACTCGAGCTGTCATGCTTGCACACCAAGCAATCTTACCCACTGAGCTTGCTCCTCAGCTCTTAGAAATGTGTTCTTTTATACAGCTCCAGGCATGCCCCTGGAGGTGGGCAGTGCTTTGGCTAGTCATCCTGGCTTACTCAAACCAAACCATGCGAGTTAAAGTCTATGTCTACTGAGCACAGATAGCACGGTTTTCTGGGTAGACTTCATACTATCCACTCACATAACTGACTGTAAAAACTTAATAGGCAAAAAGATTTTAACTTTTCACTACAGATAATATTTCTGTTCTCTCCTTAATGGAGCTAATATTTTAAAATATTGCTGTCAGCCAAACTGCTTTAACTAAATAGCAATAAGTTGATGTAATAGTCTCCGACTGTAGTGGACATCCATGACTTTTATTTAACCCTACATCTTTTCTCCTCCTTCCTAGTAATGAGACTTCCAGGATGGGTCTAGAAAAACTGCTCAACCTCTCTGGCCTTGACTATCTGATATGAGTGTTGTTTTTTAAAAGGTTGATGTATTTATTTATTTATTTATTTATTTATTTATTTATTTATTTAATGTATATGAGAACACTAAAGCTGTCTTCAGACACACCAGAAGAGGGTGTTGGATCCCATTACAGATGGTTGTGAGCCACCATGTGGTTGCTGGGAATTGAACTCGGGACCTCTGGAAGAGCCTCTCTCCATCTCTCCAGCCCCCATGAGTAGCTCTTTTAGTCAGTGCTTTCCAGGGGATGAGAAGCAGAATCACTAGAATGGAGGATGGCTGGGTGGCTGGAGAGGTGATAGAGATGATAGGTCTTCTGGCATTGGTTCATATGATTGCCTAGTGTGATGTGCCTAGAACCTATAGTGCATATCGACCAGATAGAGACTCATGAAAGAGCTGTAGTTCAAATCCAAAGGCTGGTGGGACTCCTCCCTTTCTCAATCATTGTCCGTCTTTTTCATAAAACCCTGAGCTTCTTGGAGGACACCTAGTCACATTGTTAAAGGCCATAATTTTACAAAAAGCCTATGGATTTAGTTTGAATTTCATACAAAAGAGAGTATCACAGAAACATGAACTGTGATCGACTAAATATTCGGGCACCACAGCCTAGACAATGTGACATCAAACCTAGAACCAGGGACCCTGCTTGGCCAAGAAAAACAACATACCACATATTCTGTTGGCATTAACCTTGGCATCATTTGCTGGAAGCACCTGAGACACAAACTCTTTCTCTCTGGATTTGAAATTGGATGAACATATACATGAGATGCACTGTTGGTACAGTTGGTTGTAGGGAGAGTCCCGTGATTTGACAGATTGAAAAAGGATGTCACATGGAGAGGTGGGTCCTGGGGCTCCACCTGACCCCTGAATGACTTATCTTTAGGACTGAAACTTGCCCTCCCCACACTGCCTAACTAGTAAATTCTCAGTTTTTGTAAAAGCTAGAATCTTACAACTCTAAGTTTCTTCATGTGCTATTAAAACTTATGGTTAGTGTAAGAAATCCATTTTTTCCAAAAGTAATTGCTTAATATTTGCTATTTTGTTTTCAGACTTAAATAGGGAAGACTGCCTAGAAAGTACCTTTAAGACAGAGACAGTCTCTACAAAATAAATCTTCTGCCACTAGAGGGCATTATTGCTTACACTGACCAAAGGACTGATAGGATTTTCTTTCTTTTTTTTTTTTTTTTAATTAGAGAAATTCTTCATTTACATTTCAAGTGTTATCCCAAAAGTCCCCTGTACCCACCCCCCGCCCTGCTCCCCTACCCTCCCCCTCCCACTATTTGGCCCTGGCATTCCCCTGTACTGGGGCATATAAACATTGCTAGACCAAGGAACTTTCTTCCCGAGTAATGGCCAACTAGGCCATCTTCTAATACATATGCAGCTAGAGACATGAGCTCTGGGGGTTCTGATTAGTTCATATTGTTGTTCCATGTATAGGGTCGCAGACCCCTACAGCTCTTGGGTACTCTCTAGCTCCTACATTGGGGACCCTGTGTTCTGCCCTATAGATGGTTGTGAGTATCCACTTCTGTATTTGTCAGGGACTGTCAAAGCCTGTCAGGAGACAGCTATATCAGGGTCCTTTCAGCAATATCCTGCTGGTGTGTGCAGTAGTGACTGCATTTGGTGGCTGATTATGTGATGGGCCATCCGGGTGGGGCACTCTCTGGATGGCCCATCCTTTTGTTTAGCTCCAAACTTTGTCTCTGCACCTCCTTCCATGCATATTTTATTCCCTATTATAGGATTTTCTATTGACCAATAAAAAATGTATTTAGGAAGTTACAGGAGTTCCTGTGGTGGTGGCTAGGCAGTGCAGCTCTGTCCGTCGCACGCGTCTTCCACGCAGTGCCTCCACGATGCTCAAGAGGAAGGTTAGCTCGGATGGAGAGGTGAGGGTGGAGCCCAAGCCCTGCTCCGAGGCTGTAGACCAAGCTTTCCCCTGCCAAGGTGGACGGGAAGCCTAAAAAGGCCACCGCAGGAAGGATACATTATCAGACAAAAAAAAAAAAAAAAAATGCCAACAAGAGGGAAGAGGGGTGCAAGAGTCAAACTGACCAGTAAACTATAGATCTGCCTGCAGAAAAGGAAGAGACAGAAAACCATAGTCCAGCCTCAGAAGAAGAGAAAGAAGCCAAGACTGACCTAGCATCTATCCATTCCATCTGTCATTTGTCCTCGCCTACCTTCTTGTACTATCAGGAGGAATCTTTTTATCAACGATTTTGTAAATGCGAGTTTTTTTTTTTTTATGTTTTTTTTCATGTGCATAGCTTTACCTCATGCTTCTTTTTTTTCTCTTTATTAGATATTTTTTTCATTTACATTTCAAGTGTTATCCAGAAATTTCCCCATACCCTCCCCCATCCCCGCCCTGCTCCCCTACCCACCCCCTCCCACATAATGGCCCTGTAAATTCGAATTTTATAGTAGCTCTAGAAACATTTTTAAAAGGTGAGGGAATCCCACCTCATCCCATTTTAAAAGTGTAAATGTTTTTTTCAAGAGGTTAAATCATTTTCTGGTTGTTTATTTTTTGGTACAACCAGAAAATATTGGGGTACTGAATCGGGAGAGACTGTGACTGTCTCCGGGGTCACCATAATATTCCGTAGAAGGGTCTAGTTTCGTATCCTACAATACAAAGCATACTAAATGGCAATTTGGAGTTTCAGTCATGCATTCATGTCTGGAATATTTTCGGTAATATCTGGTCTCATGTTTCTAGTAGAACTGTTTCCTAAGGAAACCACTCCTTGTTCCTTCCCCTGTCAGAACCGTAATGTCTCTGGTCATGGCAGTCCATTTCCCTAACAGTTGTGATAATGGGCTGTGAAAGACAGAAGTTTTGAGTATGTTCTGTGTGTGACATAAAATTGTGAGTTGGTGGAACTGAAGGTTGTGAGCAGTTGGTTATTATGTGAGGTCTTAAGGAAACTTGCCAAGTTTGAGGCAGGAACATCACTGGAATGAGTTCAACGAAAAACAATACGTAGCTCTTCATTTGCATACATGAACATGATGTGACTCTTCAGAGTTAGGGTACGTGAACAATAAATATACGGCTCTTCAAAGTTTGGGTATGTGTGTTAAGAATTGGAACGTCTGTGTACACTGCTCCTTAATAAAATCTCAGTTGTGAAAAAAAAATGTATTTAGGTTCATAGACAGGGAAAAGGAAGAACTTCAACTTTGTAAGTAATCTGCAGTGAGGATCATACAGGCATTTTCACCTTTGGGAGATTGTATTTCTCACAGGATGAAGAGACTGTTTGCAATGTATTTAGCATAACTGAAAGCCAGATCCAAAGGACACATTGTTAGTCCCTACATGGCTTTACAAGTCAAACTATATGAAGATAAATTAGCTGGATTCTGTGTCCTTTCCTGACCTTCCTTGTGTACAAGCATGTTCGGGTGCCTGAAGGGACAGCACGGCCCAAAGAAAAGTGCTCCAGAGCCTGACAGATGAGGGCTGAATGCCCAGCCCCTGATATGTGGAAGAAGCTATTCAATCTTCCAAATTCTCCCACCATAAAAACTGGCACACCAAGATCCTTGTGATCCAACGACATGGAGATGACAATGTGAAGAAACTGAATGCAGCCAGCAGGGAGGGAGGTAGCAGGAAGGGGCTGCAGCAGGCAGGTGGGAGAAATAAGCTTGTCTGCAGTCCCAGACTTCAACACTCAGGTGAGCATCCTGGCCCTGCCATTTCTGTATATGAGACTGCACTAAACGTAGAGACATTCCAGGATTCCATGCATGTACTGACCTGCAGAGAGATGAGAAGCATTGTTTTCAGGAGTGCTCGCCTGGTGTTGATGGGGTTTAGTCTCGGGTAGGAAATACTTAAGACATGATCGTCCTGTACCGCCTCTGTTGGGAAAGACTGAGTGATGGGCTAACTATAAATTACTCAGCATAAGCCATCCTACTTCTGCATAAGTATCCATAGCATATGCCCAACTGATACGAGCATCATCTTTCTGTAATCATCAGGACGCCTGGCTAAAAAGGACAACTGGCTACCTGATGACAAAATGTGAAGCTCATGTCACTTATTTCTTCTTCTTTCCTTTTAGATTTACTTATTTAATGTGCACGAGTGTTTTGCCCACACATGTGTGTACACCACACAACTGACTACAGTATATATTAAAGACATGTTTCAGTAAAATGTATTTTTAACAATCAACTTACTTGTTTCTCCAATCATTTTATTCTTAAAATAAGACATCACGTGATAGTTGAAAATGGAAAAGTCAACATTCCTTGCCAAAAATAGAAAATACCTACAAAAATAAATACAAAGTAAAATATTTGCCTGCATACCACTAAAACTGTTTTCCAAACCACTACCTACGGGGAAGACACTGTCCTTCTGGAAGTGTTGGTGTAAGGCGTAGTCCATACTCTCAGCATTAGCCTGTGGACTATCCCCAAATGGCAAACTAATACTACCAAAGCTGGTGTAGGGCCCTGGATGAGAGGTGATGTGAGAGAAATTGCTGGGGCAGTGAGGTGTAAGTGGATGAGGGGGACTGAGGGAGTTTATCTCTAATAGCCCATGCAGTTCCCGTGGAGGGGGATAGGTATCTTCTGCCTGTACAGCCTTTCCCTATCAGCAGATGCTGAGGGGAAGCTATAGAGAGACAACAGAGAGCAAGAAGGGAAGACTGCAGTGAGTTCTGTGGAGTTAAAAAGATATCATGGAGTTGGAGTTGGGAGAGAAGATAAGAGAGCCCAGGCCTAGGTTAGAGTGTAGGGCACTTGAGTCGAAGCAGAGCCAGGTGTATGGATAGTTTTCTGTAGAAGGGAGCATTGGTCACTTACAGAGAAAGTGGGATAGCTGGGTGGTGCACCAGGAACAGGGAGAGAGAAGCTGGAAGGTTTCGTTTGTGAGACTGCTAATGCCCCTGCTCATGGGAATGTTTCTTTCCTCCGAGGACAGACCGAAGGGACTTGTGTTCTCATTCAATGATTCCACTAGCTGAGCATAGTATTTAACCTTCTCAGGCCCAGTTTTCTTCTTCAGTAAGTGGAAGCCTGTCAAATACTAATGGTTTGACGATGGTTTTTCCTTGTATGCTGATGTTGCACTATCACTTCACAAATGGCTTTCTCAAGACCGTGTGCTTCACCAACATCTGTTCTAGGTTACCAATGTTGGTGCACTGTGTTTATCTGGACTATCTCCCTCTCTAGCTCAGGAACGAATAATGATTACCTTTGCTGTTCTACTATTTTTTCATTTTACTTTTGTATTCCTTTTTTAAGCTTCAGAATATAGCTGTCCTAATCTTTACTGTTTTGCCATTATAGCATGCAGCAGACTAACTCATTCATAAACAAAGGAAACTTATGTCATACACTACTGAAAGCTGTATGTCTAAGGTCAAGGGCCTCGTGTTGTGAGCAGCCCCTGGCTGCTTCTTAACATCCAGAGACATCTGAGGTGAGAAAGCAGAGCATGCAGGCTTCGGATTCTCTTCTTATAAAGCACCAGCTGAGTCCCCAAGGCTCCAGTCCCCGTGATCACATCTGACTCTAAATACTTCCCTAAGACCCTAACTCCAAACAATCATTAACATTTAAATTTGCAGTTTCATTTCTTTCTAATGCATCTTTGGGGATTCATTGAGAACGATAGCAAGAACCAAAAATAGAAAAAAAAATCACTGAGTCGGGGTTTTTATTTCCATAGAATCTGTTATTTCCTTTCATTAGATCTGAAAACGAAATCATCAATTTTAATCTCAATTTTTTTGTCTCTCTGTCACTGTCTCTGTCACTGTCTCTGTCTGTCTCTGTGGGTATCTGTCAGTCTGTTCTCTCTCTCTCTCTCTCTCTCTCTCTCTCTCTCACACACACACACACACACACACACACACACAGCTTTTTCATTTACACAAGCAAGAACAACTGAACTCAAGAACAAGATTTACATAGGTTGAGAGAGCTGGATCAGAGAGAGCTTAGACCAAACAGACTTTTTAAATTCTTGGTATATTAAAGCAAAAAGTCAATAAAAATATTGAAATGGGAAGTCTTTACTGCTTCCCTGTGGCCTACTGATGCTTTTAACACTGAAAATGTAAATTCAGAATTACGTCTGTGTCACGATTCCGTTTGACATTTGATATGCCAGCGTTCCTTATCATTTGAGGCTCTTCTTGATGGTTGCGGCCTGGGCCTCTCCTACTTGTTCTTGGCAATGTCTGACCTGTATAGTCAGAAAGCTGGGGAGAGTGGCAGCTAGAGGAACTTGGAATCATGAAATTTAACACCCACCATTTCAAACCTGATTCTCCTCCCTATGCTCCTGGGAGCTGAATATCACTCTTGACCTAAATCTTTCCAAAACTTACTTTCCCCTTCATTTTCTTTTTTTTTTTTTTTTTTTCAACTTTTATTAGATATTTTCTTCATTTACATTTCAAGTGTTATCCAGAAAGTTCCCTATATCCTCCCCCCTCCCGGCCCTGCTACCCTACCCACCCGCTCCCACCCCCTGGCCCCGGCGTTCCCCTGTATTGGGGCATAAAAAGTCTGCATAACCAAGGGGCCTCTCTTCCCACT
>LR750835.1:184477-275788 GCA_902729485.2 Mus minutoides
CTCCGGTGGGGCGGAGTTCTCAGTTCCTGCCCCTGGGGGGAACTGCTGACCCGCTGCTGCCAAAACCACCTCTGTGCTGCACTCACGCGTAACCCCAATGTGATCTTAAAGTCCTGGGGTGTCCCTAGCTGTGTCCGCTGGGCTCAGAGGAAAGATGGCGCGGTGGCGCGGGTGTTCTGGCTGGGAGAGGCCCAGCCTCTGGTGGGGCGGAGTTCTCAGTTCCTGCCCCTGGGGGGAACTGCTGTCCCACTGCTCCCAAAACCACCTCTGCACTCACGCGTAACCCCAATGCGATCTTAAAGTCCTGGGGTGTCCCTAGCTGTGTCCGCTGGGCTCAGAGGAAAGATGGCGCGGCGGCGCGGGTGTTCTGGCTGGGAGAGGCCCCCCCCTTCATTTTCTAAGGAAGTTTACTCCCTTATGAAGGGCCTTTCAGTATTTAGTTCTCCTTGATGCAGTAACTTTCTGTGGTTTAACAAGGGTTTGCCTGACATTTAGAGTGCAGAGCAGTACCTGTAAGCAAAACAAAACTTGTTCCATAAAATTTTGGGGTGACAGTGTGGCTTAGCAGGTAAAGGCAGAAGCTGAACAACCTAAACAGAAGCCACAGGACCCACACGGTAGGTGAGAACTGTAAGTTAATGCTACCCCCACCCCATACACACAGACCTCCCTACATAGTCCTACTCCTTGAGACTCGTTCACACGGGCAGTAAGAACAATGAAAGTGCCTGACATTCTCATTGCAGCAAACTGGGCGGGTACTGGATATTTTTACAGCAGCTTCCACGCTGTGGAAAGACACTAGGACCGTAGTCTGCCACCTGCAAGTTAACCAAGGGATTTGTGTAGTTTTCATTTGTGTGTCATCTAGAAAGGGTAGTTTAAGGAGTTACATTCATTCATAGCATAATAACACTCACACTGGATTGGCTGTGTGTGGATGCTTTGCATAATATCAACCCATCTAGTTTACACATTTCCCTAGGAAGTAGCTCCTTGCCCATACTCATTCAATGACTATGTGGGTTTCCAAGGTAAACTTGGAAAGTCCATATTAAGCCCAATTCCTTTCAACCCTAACGTGCTGGTGGTCTTATGATCAAAACCTGATTGTGTTGTTTTTCAGTCAAATACTTGGCTTCCTGCTGATTCACAACTATATTCTTTTCTTAAGTCCTAGGCTTTATTGACTAACATCCTAATATAGTGAGCTAGGAAGCTCTTCATTGCATTGAGTCAATCCATAGAGAAGGGACTGCTTGCACCCATACTCCTTTTCAAGACTGATAGCTTACAAACTGAATGTAGGTGATAGCCACACACACTGGATGCACACAGAGAATGGTATGGCTATAACTTCACACTCTAAATTTACGGCTTTCAAATCTCAGGATGGAATAAATCACCCACTAACATTATTAAACGCAACAATAACTGTTGGTGCAAGCCTGGAAGTCTAGCTCCATTGGAGGCTGAGTCAGGAGAATTACAAATTCGTGGCTGTTTTAAGAAATTTGGTGAGATACCATCTCAAATTCAAAAGGATAAAGAGGGCAGGAGATTTTACTCAGGGGTACAGTGTGTATTTCAAACTTGGATTCCATCTTCAGTACCACAAACGCCACTGTTAAGTTTGGAGTCTAATCCATTAAAGTCTGAGAAGGCTAAGTGGCTGTGGTTGCTTGGGCAACAGTGATTTTATGACCTAAAAGGACCCAAGAGGTGGCAAGAATGTAGCCAGCTCATAGAAAAGAACCTGCCAATACGTGAAAACAAGCCTGCCTGCTGTCTGCCTTTCACATTTTTGTCTGTGGGATTCTTGTTTGCGCATCTTTGCCGTTGGGTTAGAGGAGAAATGCAGGAAAACTAGTGAATTCAATCATCTCCTAGCAGGCTTGCTACCTAGTTCCTATTTAGGATAGCTTCGTAATATAACATAGAAGTCACACTTTCAGTGATCAGAACCAACCTGGTCTTGAATGAGTAAATACATATTTTTCCGAGAGAGGTTGGGGGAGAAGGAGAGAGGGAGAGGGAGAGAGAAAGAGCATCTTACTTCCTTTTCAAGTACACTGTGCTTTTCTGTGAACTGAAGGAAAATTGGTTGGAAGTTGGCTGTGTTCCTCGGCCAATCAGGAGAATGTGACCATAAATGTCCATGGATTGGCCCTGCTTTGAATCTCTTCCTTTTTTTTTTATTTCTGTCTTGGGGACTAGCATCTTACAGTTCTGTGTCACATCCATAGCCTTTTACTTATGACTTTCCTCACTTCTGAAAAGACGTTTAAGTTCAATGTGATTGCGCATCTAAACATCCACCCTCTCTTACACGAAAGCCCTTAAACTAACTCATACACTGGTTTGTGTTCTCTTAGTAATCGTAGCTAACACATTTAGAGAGCTCAGTGTGAGCCTTGCACCATTATAAGGGCTTTATAAATATGGTTTATTTTATGCTCATAGAAGTTTCAATGATGCCCTGCTACAGATGGGAACTAGCAAAAGGCACTGACTAGGAAGCATCACACATTCATCACCCAGTAAGTTACAGAGCAGTGACTGGAAGGAAAACAATTGTTTCCTGAGTTCTGCAATGGGCTACTTTTACATATCTTAGTTCATTGAGAACTCAAAATATGCCGGACCCTTTTGGATATATTAACTCATTTAATTCTCAAACTTGTCTGAGTTATACAGACAGATCAAATCCATGTTACAGCAGGGCACCATGGGAACTTCTATGAGCATAAAATAGAATCTTTTATAAAGGCCTTGTAATGGTGCATGGCTCATCCTGAGTTCTGTAAATGGGCTAATTATTATTATTATTATTATTATTATTATTATTATTATTATTATTATAACCAAAAACAGTATATGAGTGAGTTAAGTTTTCATGTAAAAGATGGTGGATTTTTAAATAAGCAATCACACTGAACCTAAATGTCTTTTCAGAAATGGAAATTAAGGTACATCTGAATATACTGTGGTTAGTACCATAGCATGATATCTCTTGTCTTTTTGTGACTGAGATTATTTGTCTCATGTTTTGTTTTATTTTGTTTTGTTTTGTTTTGTTTTGTTTTAATAAAAGCTAGTCTTAAATCTTTCAATATCCCAAGCTCAGGCTAATATATATGGGATCCCAAGCTCAGGCTAACATATACAGGGTTGGGTCTGAGACGCTTTTTCTGGATGATCATTGCCTAACATCTTCTCCACCCTTTTTCTCCTCTCTACTTTCACACCCCTCTCAACGTTCTCTCTGTATAGCGCGCCATCCACTGACTCAGCAATCTGTAACACCATTACAACGCCCAAAGTGGATATTGGAGGGCTTGGGAAGAGTCTTAACCTTGGCTCTTGCTTATGTATTAAGATCATATTTCCTCATTTTGCATCCCTTGCATTGAGTACTAGAATAGACCACTTAAAATAGACTTTACTCCCTGATCTTCATGTTGTGCATACAGCTAAAACAGTGAACAGCACAGTCCACACAGTTGACATGTAAGTCAACTGCCAGTTAGCTTACAAGAAGACATTCTCTCTCTGCCCAGTGATTAACCTGGGAGTAATATTTATCAAGAGTTAAATTATGTCAAATGCAATTGCATATTGATGAAATTATATAATATATGTTATATGTAATATATAGAATTATACATAATATATACAATATTAAAATATAAAATTAAGCTTAGATGATATATAAAGTACTTCATCTGAATATTTACATAATATAAATGTATGTATATATGTGTATATATATATAAATATATACATATATACATATTTATATATGTATAATCTGAGCTTTATTTTAGTATCTCCTCTCATTTTTTTTTCATAATGAGAAACAAGTTTGGTAAATGGAAATAATTTATACCTAGCATGTATATGTGTAGGCAGAGGTGTTGGCATACAGGTCTGAAGACTCCTCAGCTCTCATTGTCTACTGAGCCACTTTGCTCTTCTTTGTGCTTACCATTCCTTAGCTCTGACTTCTTATAGCTGGCCTCTCTGTGCTCTGTCCCCACCCTGTCACCCAAATGTCTCCTCTAAGAAGACCCTCCCTGAGTCTCACTTCCCATATAAGGCAAAATTAAAGACTTGTGTCCTCTCCTGACTCACATTACCCAACTCTGACCTTTCCAAACTTAGAGCCTCCTTGGCGTAACAAAGGAGCAAGTGAGAATGTTACATCAGAGTCTGTGGCATGTAGCTGCCTGTCTTTTAAAATGAATATTTAAAGTCAATCTAGATTCAGCTGGAACTACATTATTGTTTTTTTATTAATCAGTATCTACTTGACCTTACATGGTATGTGACCTGTTCCTTGTCAGAGTTCCTTGTTAGAATTGCAAATACCTGAGAGGATCATATTTTTCCTCTTTCTTTTTTTAATTATTTCTTTTGTTTTTGAGATCATCATAATTATTTCATTCCCCCATTCTCTTTACTCCCTCCAATCTTCTTGTTTCTTTACATGGAGATTTTTAGCTTAAATTTGGACCCCAAAGATCATCCCTGATTCTACAACTCCTTAATAGGTCAAATAGTACGGTGAATGCCACACAGAACTACAGTAGGCAGGTTAACGATGGTGGTCCCAGTGTCACAGCCCTGCTATGTGAGAACAGATGGCACATTCAGGGAACTGTCACAGTCATCCCTAGTCTCTGGGGTGTTGTTGTTGTTGTTGTTTTGTTGTTTTGCAGAAGAATGCCCTTCATCAGCTTCTCTCAGTAACTGCGAGCTTTACTGAAACAGCGGCCACAAGCCACATATGTCCTGACCCCAGAACATTAAGACATTTGTCAGGTTCCAAAAACTGCTTCCTAATTAGGAGAACAGAGATTTATTTTTACCAAACAAAGCCTAAAGCCACTTTGCCAAGGTCCGATGGAATTCACAGGAACATTTTTATTGCTTACTAACCTTTAGCCGACCCACCTAAGTTTTAACAAGATGCATTCTATGACGGGGCTGCTCTTTCCAAAGTTTTCAAGGTAATGGATAGGGCTTTAGGTTTAATCTTACTTTTAATACCTAAGTCATTAATTTAAAGTAACTCCCCCCTCCCACAGACATTCTTTATGGGAGACCAAGAGTGGTCTCTGTTTGCATTGCTATCCTAGAGATATGGCTTTTGAGCCTAACCGAATTACCAGGTGACTAATTAAGTCTTTCAAACTTTACTCCTTTATCAAGTAGCCAAGCTACTTTTTATCATAGTTTTTTGGTATAATTTATGAGTCATGTCACTGTTTCAACCCTAACTTTACAGTGTAATTGTCTAAGGCTTTGGGCTAGTAATACAGCTTAGTGGGTAGAAACTCTTGCTTAGCAAGCCTGAGGTCCTTGGTTCCATCAATCCCTGGGACCCATCTCACAAAGCCAGATGCACCGACATGCATCTGATCTCAGCACTTGCGTGGTGAGATGGGAGGCAGAGACAGGACAATGTCTCAGAAGCTCATTGCCAGCAGCCTAGATTATGTATCAAAGAAGAAACAAGATGCCTTCTTAACAAGCTACAATGGGAGAACTGACTCCTGAACATTGCCCTCTGACTTCCACAGGCATGCTCATGCTTGCACACACACACACACACACACACACACTTACTTAACTCACTGTTTCTGATTTTTTAAAATGTGAAGCAAAAATATTTTTCTTCCCTTAGGTTGTATGTGCCAGGTACTCTGCTATGAGATGCAAAAGTGATAAAGACCAGGCTCTTAACCATGCCCTAGGTATCAGTGCCTGACTCTGATTAACTGATATGGCTGCTGGGGGTGAAGTAATGTGCTTTTCTTTAGAAAGAGGATAGAGAAGAAATTATATCTAATGAACTGTTTTCTTCTTCGTGAACTGCATAGAAGGGTTTCACAACTGGCCCCCTGGAAACTTCTGGGATTGCCAAATCACTTTCTCTACTAGAACCGTGGTACTTCCTGCTTCTCTGAAAACTGTGCAGACATGGAGATGTGGCTCAGCACTTAAGAATGCCCGCTGCTCTTGTGGAGACTCTGACTTTGGTCCCTAGCACCCGCATGGCAGCTCAGAACTGTCTGTAACTGCAGTGATGGTCCCTAAGGAGGAGAGACACACTGGCATGCCATGAATGCCTAGGGAAATGAAAGTTGAGGAATGAAACAGAGACATTAAAAGCACTTTTAGAAAGACTAAAGATCACAGGTTTGGTTTGTAAAACTCCCTATCAGTTCAACTTTGTTTTTGTATCAGTCAGTGATTTTTCCCAGCAGATTGGCCTTATATGTAAACATGCACCCATTTAGGTTCATGATCTTTAGACCACTATCCAAAATGCATAAGAATGCTGCAGAATTGCCTTTAGGATTCTCACTTAGACAGACTTTGGGAACCAAATCAGAAATGCTTGCTTTGATGGAGTAAATGTAACATCAGAAAGAGCAGAGGAAATACTGAAGGAAAGTTCTGCCATTATGTGGGCGTGCTCTCAGTGTCCACATGAAGGAGCACAAGCCGGGCTCCTGAAGGTTTTAATTATTTCTATCTGCGAGGCGGTATTAATTCCAAGTGGGCAGTCACTGTTTAAACATGGATATTGTAATCCTTGGAGCAACTCCTTCAAAGTCACAGAAGAGAAGTGTGACACGCTAACGTACAAATTAGTAAACATAGAAAGATATTCAAATGCTATAAAAGAAGGCAGGGGAGAACCAGAGTGACAGGCCGCATGTGGGAACCAGTCAGAAAAATGACTGAGCTCACTGAACCATTTCAGATATTATGTTATTTGTTGGTAGAATGATCATGAGAGAATATCAATCATGTTCCTAAACTTCCTTTGTGCCGTATCACTACTGTATAAACACTAATTAAACTTTCAGATTCTGGCTGCCCAAAGCCCAGACAACAGCTAAATTTAAGCTGATCTGTTTTTTTGTTTGTTTGTTTGTTTGTTTAAGATTTTTTTAAAAATTTATTATATGTAAGTGCACTGTAGCTATCTTCAGACACTCCAGAAGAGGGTGCCAGATCTCGTTATGTATGGTTGTGAGCCACCATGTGGATGCTGGGATTTGAACTTATCACCTTCGGAAGAGCAGTCGGGTGCTCTTACCCGCTGAGCCATCTCACCAGCTCTGATCTGTTTTAATTTGAGAGGCTTTGGAGGTTTTATATTTTACTTTATTTAAAATAGCCAGTTTACATACCACCACCCTAGCTAGCAGCATTAAGATCCCCTCCCCCACCATGCATAAGCTGCCAGGAATCTAAGTGTGGATGTCAGCTCCCGATCAGAGACCATGTAATGCTCAATTCTTGGCTGGTTTCCCCAGGAGATGATGCAACAGGAGCAAGATACTGCATACATTGCTGGGGCTACTCTATGGACACTTGTATTATACATCCACATTCACACATATCATTTCCTATTAGCTTGGCAATAAAAAAGCAACTGTTCTAGTGGTTATTGTTGTTACTTATTTCTGGCAAGCCAATAAGGGGTGGGGTGGGAAACAAATCCAAATATTTAGAAAGGCGTTAGATGAGTGCTATTGTATCTAACCTTTACCAGGTGTATCTGAAGAAATAAAACTAACTTCAAATCTTAGTATGTTTTATATAACCCATAGCTCAGATCCCAACGTGAATTTAAGTGGGCCACATAGATAAGGAGTATGACAGTTTCAATTTTCTCTCTCCCAGGGGTACCTCTTATACATATAATTCAGTCATTTAAACTTATTTTAATTAAGTAATTCTACATACATTGTTTATTTATTATTATTATTATTATTATTATTATTATTATTATTAATGTGTGTGATATGTGTATGAGTGTAGGCATGCACATAGTGCACATACATAGAATTCAAGTCTCCTCTTCCACGATGGGTTCTAGAGATCAAAGTCCAGTTATCAGGTGGACAGAAACCCTTTTAACTGCTTTATCTCATCTCAGGCCTGTGATTTGCCTGCTCTGTGATTGTCTTTGTCCTTATTTATTTGCTCAAGTTTTATCTTTGAAGATGGAAAAGAGATACATTAGTTCTTATCATACCTGCTTGGAGATGAGACACCCATTAAAGAATTGAAATGTGAGACATCCAAAACAGTGAAGCCAATAAAATGCCCGACTTTGTCCAGTTTGGGAAAATGTATTCCAGCCTAAATCCACAGCTAACTGAACAGAGTTTGAAGATCTGATTCCATTACTCAGGAACATGTCTCTTCTGCAAATTTCTTATGCAGAAGGAGGCAAACTGTTGCAGAGCAATGAAACCCTCATGTCAGACAATAACTAAGATGTATCCCTTTGCCAGGTTTTTAGATGCATAAAAATCAAGTTGGGAATTCCAGAGTTATGCTGACGAATTTCCGGACTTTTTCAATGCAACGTTGATATTCTGGTCTTTCCAGTTCCCCAGCACTAGTATGAATTGTGCTAAAGGAGACAAAGAATCATTGGATGGTCCCAGCACTTCTCAACTGCTGTGCATTAGCATCCGCAAGCTTACATGCAAATGGACCTGTAAGTCAGGAGAAGGCTGAGCATTTGCTGCACTTGAAGAAGAGAGTCAGTAAAAGGAACAGTTAGGAAAATTTAGCTCTGTCAGATTTCCTAGGCATTTCCTCAGGACAGAAAAGGAAGCTGATATTGGGGAGAGACTTCTTTGGTGAGACAAAGCCATATAAACATAGCAAGGACTTTGCCCTTCAGTGGTGGCGCACGCCTTTAATCCTAGCACTTGGGGGCAGAGGCAGGTGGATTTCTGAGTTTGAGGCCAGCCTGGTCTACAGAGTGAGTTCCAGGACAGCCAGGGCTGTACAGAGAAACCCTGTCTCGAAAACAAAAACAAAACCAAAACAAAACAAAAGAATGAATGAACAGGAAGGTACTTTGATGTAGGAACATAAAATTGAGTTATTTCTAAGCATCATTGCCTGAATTTCAGCATTAAGCATGGGATGTATAGAGTGCCTGTATATTGAATAGTATTCTCTTCTAGAAACTTGTAAATTCGTACGTCCTTCTAATATCAGTACTGTTTTATATGAAGCTAACACCAGCATACTTTTCCAAAATCAACCTGTTTGTTGAATAATTATAAACATTCACTTACTCACTTGCTCGTCCTAAATGCTAAAGTAAAGCATCCATGTAAGTAATATGTACTGAGGATCCTATGCCAACACTATAATTGGCAATGGGATCCAATGGAGAATTACCTGTCAGAGCCCTTGATATGAGTCAGATAGGAAAGGTGTATATAATGGAATCACCATGCACACACTATAGGCTCTTTAGAGCCTATAGTGATTATATGAGGAGAATTCAGTATGCTATTCAAGTCTACAAAAATACCTACCCTAAGCTGGGTATGGTGGTGTATACTGGAAGTTGAGGCAGGAGGACATCCCTGAGACCAGGCATTTGAGGCCAGCATAAACAACAAAACAAGACTGTGTCTCGTCAAGTAAAAGTGAAAAGACCTGATCAAGGGGGAAAGGTGATTAAGACAGCACTTTCCCCTTCAAAACTGATCATCTGGAGATTTGGGGAAAAAATGATGGTACTGTGAACATCAAAATGCTTTTAAAGATAAAATTCTAAGAGTTGGAGAGACAGTTTGAAGGCAAAGGTGCTCTTTGGAGTCTAGTTGGTTCCCATCACTCACATTAGGTGGCTCTCTACCACCTGTAACTCCAACTCCAGGGAATCTGATTCTCCTTTTCTGGCTTCAGAAGTTACACACACACACACACACACACACACACACACACACACACACACACACAGACTCACACACACACACACACATATTCACACACACATTAGCATATATGCATATGCATGCACAAACATATACATACACACCATGCCATCATATATATATATATATGCACACACACATATTTTGGCACATCACATAAATACCTTATTTATAAAGGTTCTTGTCCTGAATACTATTTAGAATGGAAGGGGGGAAATGGAAATGAAGCTCGATTACCTGATACCCACAGCACTAAACTCACAGAGTTCTGACAAGAGCATCCAACTCTGGGGAACCCTCCACCTACATCTACTTTCCAAGAAGGCACTCAGAGGGGTGAGTGAGGTCGCAGGAACTTGTAGCATTCTTTCAGCATGCACATATAAGTTGCTAGAAAAGAAGAGAGAAATGTCTAGGTCAATAGCTGCTTGGAACATTTTTAGCAGAGGCTCATTCCAGGCCAGCCAGTGAGAAAGAAGCAGCAAAGGCCTGTGACTCCAAAGCTGCCTTCCCTTATAAGGTCAAGGTTCTCAGTGGAATTTGGACTGCTCTGGGAGGAGGCATTCAATTCTCGGAGGAAGCCAGGGTTTTCTGTTCCCCTCTACCAAAAAAGTATGCCACTGGCAAATATGTGTTCAACATGCAAACCGGGCTTGAATTCTTTCAGGTCGCTGCAGTGCCCACGTTACCAACATTCATGGCTGAGTTTTGGACTAGGTTCCTGTTGTCATGGATTCAGGAAAACAAACAGTTTTCAGTTGTTCCTCATGAGTTTTAAGGCCAAGGTGAACAAAAGCTGAGTGGTGATTTGTCAGGATCTTGTCCCTGAAAGAAATATTTTTAAGATATATCTTCGCTGTGAAGTAAGAGCATGAGTTAAGTCAACAGCTAGGACCACTGAAAAACCTATTCTGATTAGTCAAATATTCTGGTTAAATGAGAGCAGCTATACCTAATTTCAAGGACTTAAATACACATTAGTTACCAACATGCAAGTTAAATATGAATGATTATTACAGTTATTTCTGAATTAAATAGTTTACTTCTGAAAAAATAGTTACAATCAAGATTTACCTCAAGCTCGCAAGAAAACTCCCAACTACTGATATGTGCTATAACAAAAACATTTTTACCTGAATAATATTGTTTGAATTCCAGATAAAATATATAACCTTACAGGATGACTCTTATACTGACATTCCTCTGAGATTTTATCCATGTAAAGATTTAGATTTGTGAGTGACAAGAGGCTTTTTTATGTCTAGAAGTTTGATCGTGCTTGGAAGTTTACAATTTCTTCACTTTTTTTTAACAGCCCCAAATGCAGGTTTTCATGAAGACTCTGACCAGATAGAGCATCACCCTGGAGGTGGAGCCCAGAAATACCATCAAGAATATGTAAACCAAGAGCTAGGATACATAGGAAAGGCAATCCCCAGACCAGCAGAGGGTCATCTTTGCAGGCAAGCAGCCAGACAGACCATGGCCACATGTTTTCTGATTACAACACCCAGAGTCAATTTGCACCTGGATATTAATGGTGGATATTAAGGGGTGAATATTAATGGTATTAATTAATTAATTCTTTAGTTTGCATTCTTGGTGGGAAATGATGATATTTCTTTGCACCATATAGTCATTTGCCCAGATTTAAGTTTACAAATTATGTTTTAGTAATGGTTGAATCTATGTTAAGAATGTTAATAGAGATTTCATTAATTGGTTAAGAAAATTAATAATAGATTGTACTTATTCCAATCAGTATCTCCAGAAAGAACAAAAGAGTATGATCACAAACTCCACCCTCCTGCTTCGAATTTAGTGGTGACTGTAATGGATTGGCATGTATGAGCCAGAATTGCTTCTGGCCTGGTGGAACGTACAAGTTTAAGCCTGCTTTTTTATTTTAATTGATCCTTGTAAGATTCAGATCCCATAAAGAAATCATAAAGCAAAATGTCTTGGTTTATATGTTCCTTCTTCATCTATGACAGTTTAAGAAATTGTAGTTATTGTGCTGAATCTTGCTGCTATTAGAAGGTTGTTGCCAAGTGTGCTACAGTTATCAGTTTGGGGGTTAGCAATATGGACTTCCATAAAATGCATGCAAGGGTATAGGGAACTTTCGGGATAGCATTTGAAATGTAAATAAAGACAATATCTAATTAAAAAAAAGTGTCACAAAACCAAAAAAGGAGAAGAAGAAGAAGAAGAAGAAGAAGAAGAAGAAGAAGAAGAAGAAGAAGAAGAAGAAGAAGAAGAAGAAAGGAAAATAATGGAACAATACTAAGAATCATACTATTGTCACCAGAATCCAGCACTCCAGCACACTTTGTCAGCCTACATGGGAATCTGTAAAAGAAGATGCTGTGCCATTACATTTAGATAACAGAGCCAAGGAGATACTATGCAAGGAGATTTGAAAGAACTTGATGGAACAATGATGCTTGATTCTAACCTAGTTCTGTGCTCTGTTTCATAATATCTTTTTGCATAGACAATAAAAATCTTGTCTGGCTCTAGTTATCTCAAATTCCAATCAGATTTTTTTTTCCCAAGCAGTGGGAACTTTGCAGTATGAAATTACCCTATAGGGTCTCAAAGTTGTAGGCAAAGGAAGAGGATGTCTCACATTCCAAGTTGCAGCTTCTAACATTCTTGAAGCATCCAAAGATATCTCCCAGGGTCTTTTCTGTTCATTTTTTTTAAATGGGGCCATAAAGCATGTCTGATGCTCTATGTGGCATAAACTCCCAGAATGCTCTTGGCTCAAGGGTGTCTCTGCATTGTTCAGACCACTTTGGTCTTCTGGAATCTCTTCAATCAAGAATCAAGGTCCTCTGGTGGAAACCTCAGTGTCTGCCTATTTTTACATTACTCAACAACCCAACATCTAATTCTAAGCTTGAATGATTCCAAAGCTAGGTGATAGCAGACAAAATACTCCACAGTTATAATACTGATGTCATCACTATATTTGTATGCTTTTGAGGACTTGATGTCATGTTCTCCTCCTGTCCTATGTTTCCGGGCTATTGGGTAGGTCTTGTTTTAATGCAGACCTGTGCACTCCACATCACAGAGTGGTTCAGGGGAGGCCTAGGACTATATGTCTTAATTTACAGCCCAGTGATTTGTTAACTAAGGTTCTGGACATTTAGTCCACATTTTAAAGAAACTTTGATCACACTATTTCCGAGGACTGGCATGGGAAAAATAGTCAGGAAATTATATTTAATAAGCAATTTACTTTTTGTTAGGCCTATTCCCTAAATGAGCTATCATAGTTGATTAATGGCAAATCAGAGGCAATTATCAATGTACTGCCAAATGGAGACTCTTCCAATGAGTCTTCTGATCCTTAAGGAAGGAGTTTCTCTGAAGCTGAGCAGTCCTGAGAGGGCTATACTTTATAAAGGTGCAGAAGAGGCCTGACAGCCAGCCTTGTCTGCTTCGCCTAATGACCTGATGTTCTCGAACATATGTAATCCAGTCTCTGTTTTGTGCATGAGCTTTTGGTTGTAGGACAATACTAATGAATCCAATGTGCTTCAGTCCCTGAGCAAAGATCCTGGGCAGACACTTGTCACACCTTATCTATAAGAAACAGGGCCGCACTTTCAGGCTGTAATAAACATGGAATTGCCAAAGAAAGACCAGAACCTGAGAACTCCTCTTATCTTATGAATCTTATCTGCCCTTTTCTTAAAATGAACTAGAAGGTTTCTGAAAATACGTGCCTGAGACGCTCACTGTCGCTCTTTGAAAGCTCTGGAAAACAGGAAGTTATGTAACTGCATTCCCGAGCAGGCTGGCCCAGGGGATTAACCAACACAGTGGCTCTCTCCAAATGTTTGCCACCCAATGATTCAGGGCAGGGAAAACGTATAGAAAAGATAAACATCGATGGAAGGTAATTTGTGTTGAATGTGTCTCTACAATGACGGAAACATTATTTGAAGTTGTGTACGTGGGCGTGGGGTCCAGTTAAAGGAAGCAGGACACTGGAGGCATGCCCTCTGGGCTGTATCTTGCCCAACTCTTTGAACTTCTCTGCTTCCTGACTTCTGTAATGTAACTGCTCAGCCCCACCCTTCCCACATTGCCATGGTGAACCAACACCTCTGAAACTGCCAGAGGAAATCTGTGCCCCTTTAAGTTGTCTGTTTCCTATTTTTGTCATGATGGTGAGGACAGTAAGTGCCATATTTCAGTACCAGGAAGGGCAAAGATTGATTTCTAGAGAGAATCTCAGACCCACACCCGCTTGAAGACTGATACAGAGGTACTTATGAAACAATTTACTACTTTCATTTATCTGCCTTTTAGTTCTTATGGATTTTTACTTTTCTAAAGTTTGACACCCCTAGGGACTCAAGGACATTTCCTCCGTTTTCATATCTCCATACACTGTTATATAGATAGGATCTAAATCACTTCTTGATTTAGAGTACTCATCCTTTGGTGTCTTTTATCTGGATATGAAGTATATCTTAGTAAACTTCCACTAACATTTCTGTTATTCAATTCTCTTATGTTGCAAAGGTCTGAGACCATCTCTCAGAAAAATAGAGAGATGATTCTTTTTCTGTTGTACAGTGCAAAACTATATGTGCATATCATATAGGATCCACAAGATAGGGTGTGTTTAGTATAATGAGAATTAGAAATAAGGAGTTAAGTTAAAAGGTTGAAAATGGGTCTTTTAGGGTGAGATAGATGGCAATTATAAATTATGACATGATAATAAAACACGGATAGGGAGAGAAGGGAGAATTTGAGGGAAAATCTGTAAAAAGCTGAGAGTGAGGGCTGACATTTATAATCCTGCAATTGGAGGCTAAGACCAAAGAGTCACTATAAATTTAAGGCCAACCCATACCTTTAAAAGCACCAGGCTGGCCTCAGAAAGAAAAAGAGAAAGGTATGGACGGAAGAAGATGGGAGGGAGAGGAGAGTGAAGGGGAAAAACGACAGCTAAAAGAAAACAAAAACAAAATTGCACAAATGCTAAGATTGTGATGCCCATCCTGATTCTTTACAAACTGCATGGGTATCAGGCTGATTACTCTAGAACTAGCATCCTTTTTGACCCAATATGCCAATATCTGTCTTAGTCGGGGTTTCTATTCCTGCACAAACATCATGACCTAGAAGCAAGTTGGGGAGGAAAGGGTTTATATTTCCACACTGCTGTTCATCACCAAAGGATGTCAGGACTGGAATTCAAGCAGGCCAGGAAGCAGAAGCTGATGCAGACGTCATGGAGGGATGATACTTACTGGCTTGCTTCCCCTTGCTTGCTCAGCTTGCTCTCTTATAGAACCCAAGACTACCAGCCCAGGTATGGCACCACCCACAATGGGCCATCCCCACCCCTTGATCACTAATTGAGAAAATTCTTTACAGCTGGATCTCATAGAGGCACTTCCCCAACTGAAGCTCCTTTCTCTGTGATAACTTCAGCTTGTTTCAAGTTGACACAAATCAGCCAGTACAATATCCAATGTGTACAATCACCTTCTTTACTGGCCTTTGAAGAAAATGGTGTTTAGCTAAAGATGGTGATTTGTCAACACTGAAGAAATAATTTTTAAAAATTCCATTGTCTTAGTCTACGGGACTAGAAGACAACAACATGTCAAAGATCATTGAATAGTTTCACTTCCCAGGACTTCTAGAGACAGACAAAAGTAACTTGGTCATCTGGAGCCAGTTTCTGTAAAACGTTAAAACTCTCAGGTACTTAACTTTCCAAGTAAGTCCAAGTGGCTGTTTAAATCCTTACTCCCAAAGGGAAAGAAACTCACTCATCACATAAGTCACACAGTAATCACTTTTCCTGGGGATGTGCCAGGCATCAAACAAGTGCAAGTTTTCCTCTTTTGTGAATTATTAGAGACATGCCATTGAGGTCATTATCAAGCCTTTGCTCCAAATTTCATTTTTTTTAACCTCTGATCTGGCATTTTAATGACAGTAAAAGCTGGTTCAAGGCCCTGCTGAGTAGCGATGAAGGCTGGTCTTCTGAGGACCTGAGTTTGTGTTCCAACACCCCACCTGTAATCCTAGCACCAGGGGATCTGATGCCTTCTTGTGGTGTTTGAAGCATGCACATATATAGCACACACAAGCACAGACTAAAATATTAAAAAATACAAACACTTTCCTTTTGGAAAGAAAGCTTCAGAATCAGTGCATGTCACTCACTGTGACACACGAGTACCTTTCGAGCCATAAACTCTCAACACTTGGTCAAGCAGGACTCATGGTGATAGTTTTCTTCTCTTTCACCTTGCCTTGCCTACACTTGTCCTCTGAAGTTGATGACTTAGGAGTGGTGTCTTTTTCCACAGTCCACAGTGTGAGTAGGTTGCTTCTTCTCTGTAGCATTCAATATACATCCTTTGGATATTACTGGTGATGGACCATTCTTCTGTGAATTCAGCCAGCCTTTTTCTTTTCATTAACCACCATTCCCCTAAATCGTACAGACACACGTCTAGCTCTCGTGCCCATCACTCATTGTGACCGAGTATTATTTGGAAGAAGCATTCTTCAACCTTGTCATCCCTAGATAGCTAACTTTTAAAGCTGGACTTACTGAAATTGTGCTTAATGCTAAGTGTAGAGTGCCTGTTGTGAATTGTAACAGTGGCTCTAATGTACTGTGATTTACTCATGGACATGGGGCTGCTCTGTACACAGCCTTTTATTTGCAGATGTTCTTGGATCCTTCCTCCACCACATACCCATTTATTCAGATGATACTTGCTCTTCTTTAGCATTTCTTCCAAGGTCCAAACTTATCTCTGTCTCTGTCTCTCTCTGTATCTCTGTCTCTCTCTTTTTGGTATGCTTTCTTTCTACTTGGATATACTAGGGTTTCAATTTCAAAGCACACATTGGTGAAAGCGTTAACAATTCTGCTTTTATTCACTGTTTGGTGTCTAGAGGATCCATAATTTGATTTCTGGACTAAGTAACTGACTATTATCTAGTCGCATCAGAAGTCAGGAAACACACCCATCCACTGTTTCAGCCATGCTAAGAGAATTATAATCAACTGCAACAAGCTCCAGTATTCATGTGATTCTTGGCCATTTTAGCCATTTGCATGAACACCTAATTCTCAAGGTTAAAGATGCTTTTAAAAGCAGATTCCTGGCTGGATAACATATACAGATACTCTATCCTAAGGAGGTAAAGTATAGCTCTCCATTCTTTAAATATAGTTGTTTATAATGGAGTCCATGCAAGAAGTACTGTTATGAACAGCTTGATGAGCCAGGTCATGGTGCGACATGCCTTTAATCACAGCACTCAAGACTTGAGCAGCCTGCCTTTTTATACAACCCAGAACTACATGCCCAGGGATGGTACTGCCCACAGTAGGATGGTTCCTCCCACATTAGTCATTAATGAAGAAGGTGACCCACAAGCTTGCCTTCAGGCCAATCTGATGGAGGCATTTTTCTCAGTTGAGGTTCCCTCTTCTCAGATGACCCTTGCTTCCGTCAAGTTGACAGAAAACAACAACAACAAACCCAAACCCCAAAACAAACAAATGAAACAATTAACCATCACAGGCATGAATCAAGGTAATGCTAATAAAGGATGGTCTTCAGTTAATAATAATGCATCAATGTTAGATCAATTGTGATAAACGTACTACAGTGCTGGAAGACATCAATCATAGCAGAGTAGATATAGCACAGAGAGGAACGCTTTCTTTTTCATTTTTCTTGTAAATCAAAAATGCATCCTCAACTAAAAAATGTAAGTTACGATTCAGAGGGTTACTAAGGTAAATGCTTCTAGCTTTATAAATCACTAACACAGTGTCCTATGGATTCTGATGCAGACAGGCTATAAGCTTTGCTCAGAGGTATTTGGGGTACTGTAAAAATTCTCATCTCGGGCAATGAATTATAATATGGGGTCTGGGGTCAATAGTCTCTTTTAGCTGACCTAGTAGCAGTCTGAACATTGGAATTTGTTAAGTCCTTTTGGGTAATTTAGTTGTAATCATGTTTAAGACTTACAATACCTGTGATTTCTAATATGGTAGTTTACCCGAACTGAAATTTAATATCGATTAAATGAAATGAGGTTGAGGGGAGATGTCCCAATGGGTACAATGCATGCCGTACAAACATCAGACTGGAATCTGATCCCCCAAATCCACATTAAAAACCTGGCAGATGTGCATTACCTGGAGCTGACTGGCTAGCTAGGTGAGCCGAATCAGCAAGCACTGGGTTCAAGTGAGAGATCCTAATAGATCACATGGAGACAATCAAGCAGTATAAACACTATCACCTTCTGGCTTTCACAGACCTACATATGCACAAGCATGTGCTCCTGCACATGTGAATATACATACACAAAGGCATGCACATCCCACATGCATACCAAAGCATAGATGAAATGACATAGAAATGTCAACTCTACACATTTGAGTGGTCAGTAGTTGCATGTGTCTAGTGACAACTGCATCAGACATTGCTAATGCTGTGCATTCCAGTAAGTATTAGTGCTAACTCAGCAATACCACGCTAAGTCAGCTCTGGACTGGGTCCCAGTGAGGACTAAAATGGTCTCCAGTTCTCAAGAGCTGTACTGTAAATCATCACTAAATCACATTACCAAGACATTCTGTGATGTCTGTGGAGCAATGCAACTGGAGATGACTCTTGAATGAGTGCTTATAGCTTGGATTTATTTTATAGTTTCCCTGAACTGCAACCAAGTGACCAGATGTACTCTCTCTAATCAGTCCATAACTCCTTGCATTCATGGCTGCCAACCCTGGGAGTTATCTAAGCACTGGATGGAACTCTGCTTGTATACATGTACACACTCATCCAGTGGGACTTTCTCTCATGGAAGAGACTTGAGTTGGATATAAAATCTCAAACTCACACAGCAAAACCATTAATTACTTGCTCAGAAAAAAAAAAAGAACAAATCCTCCTTGGTCACTTCAAATTGCTTTTTCTAATTCTTAAAAAAACAAAAACAAAACAAAACAAAACAAAACAAAAAAATCTTAAACCTTATTCACATATTAATATTCTGATTACTGACAAGTACAACCACTATAAAAAAGTTATAATATTATCACAGCTCTTTTCTTGTTTTTTAAAGGAATGGCCAGCTCATGAAGTGACCAAGACAACACTCCAACACTCCTGAAGCAAGACATCAACACAGAGATCCATGCCAGAGACTAAAGTAAAAACCAAAACCAAAACCAAAACCAAAGCAAAACATGGAATTTTGCTTTACATGATGGCTATGATAAAACCCATTGGATTAATCATAAATGTCCCACTCTGTCTTATACTACACAATCTCTGTATTTGAGCAGACACTGTATTTCTTAGTTGATAGGAACCAGATATAGAGTAGAAAACTCTTGATCAACACAAAGAAACCACATCATTGTTTAGCAACTATTAGATTCTTTTACGTGTCACCAGTGTAATTTCTCAAAGAAAACTATGCATGCGCGCAGGTGGATGCCATAAATCAAGTGCATGAGCCATGGTAGCTTGAGTGGACAGCTGCTGCCATTCACCCTGGGTTTTCCCTAACGTGTGCACAGTTCAGAAGCACTCACAGAATCCATCCAAAATATCTCTGTCATGAATGGAATCAGAACCTTGGCTTGCAGGAGCAAAGTACAGAAATGTAAAGTCACTGACTGTCCATTGAGCTGATACCCTTGAAGAATGATAGGGTGGCCTAATCTCTGTTTCTGTCCAATGGGCTCATAGGCATGGAGGAGAGTGAGCAGGCTTCATTTCAACATTTCAAATTTCTTTTACAATTTTTTTATGACAGGGTGACAGGTCATCTCTGTGGGCAAAGGATGGTCCTTAATTATGGTGTCAAGGGTCAGTAATAAACCAGCAACTCCTGGAATATAAGTAAGGGTTAAAGCAGTTACAGTGATTCTGACTTCTAAGTTACTCTTTGGGCAACACGGGCTGGTTAATCCTCACTACATACTTCAGTTCCTGGTTTCATTAATACAACACAAAGATACAATGTATAAGTACATTGTAGCTTCCATAAAACATCACTCCTTTGCATATTCATGGGTGACTGAAGCATCTTTTGTTCTAGGCTACTTTTGCAACAGTGTTGCTTTAAAATCGCAGCTTGTCAGAGACTGGCCCTTCCTTATCAGAGTCCTCAGCTAATGGCCCAAAAGACCAAAGCCTGACAGGGGCTGGCATCTTCTGAGGAATGTGCAAACCCTGCCTGCGTCTGTCCTATGACACTAGCCCAGTGTCTGGGCATTTGAGCAGTTGTTCTGAAGGATTAGGATGTTTATCCCCATAAGCAGCTGAGCTGCCTCCTGTTTCGGGAGCAGAACAGAGGAATGCAGTGGAAGAGACCCAGGCCTCTGGCCACCCAGATTAGAGAGTTTTGGGCTGAGGTCCCTATATGGTTGTGTTAGAGTGAACGGCCAGCTTCAGCCTGTCTTTGCTCCTTGTTTGGGAAGCAAGTGGGAGGGGAACAGAGCAAGGGGCTATATAACCCTTCAGTGTTCAGCCTCCCTGGACACCACCCACCCAGAGTGAAGAAGCCCAGCCAGTTGCTGTCAGGGTAAGTAGCCCCAGCCTAGGCATCTGACTTAGAGTTTTCCCAGGCTCTTTTATCATCCAGTGTAACCAGACATTGTCTGTGGGAATCTGAGTGACTCATGTGTTTTGAATTTTTAATAAAGATTTATACTGTTAAAATGATTGTAGCTTTTTAGCTTGCATGATTTTACATCCGAATAGGGCTGAAATGAAGCATGTTTAACTGGAAAAGGAGATGAAGAGGAAATTAAATTTTGTTCAAGTGTGTCATCTGGAAAATCTGTTTACACTAAACCAACTGCTCTGATCCCGCAGCAGCCTACTGTAGGGGTGGAGTCTAGCTGTATATGGTATCTTATAGGTTTGTTTCTACTTAGGCACAAGTTGGAAACTTTTGGATGTATCTATGGCTCAGATTTAGCATGAGACTTTACATCCGACTGTATTTAGTGCAGCTGAGGTAACTGGAAGTGAGTATCAGGAGTGAACTGAGGTAGTTGCCTGCTCTCTGATGTTGGCTGAATGGATGCCTTGCTTCTGGGTTTCCGGGGCTCTAAGAGCTGGTGTTCTATGTTGGAAATGTGTATCTTGTGAGTGTACTGGTGCCCTTACAAGTCAGATCTGTGTCATTGGTCATTTGCAACATAGCATAGCTTTTCTACTTTCTGCAGAGAAAGGAGGAAGTGTCTCATCCAGGGGAGATCTGATTTGCATTTCTCTGCCTCACGTGTTCCTCGGCCTCTTGAGTATCCGTGGAGCCAGCCCTGCTACCCCAGGTTGTAACTCAGGGCTTCGCAGCTTCATCAGGAAATGGAGTTTTCTCGATAAGATTTTCCTCCTGTTTTGTGATTCATGACTAAATATGGTTTGTGTTTGAGACTCAAAAGNTCATCCAGGGGAGATCTGATTTGCATTTCTCTGCCTCACGTGTTCCTCGGCCTCTTGAGTATCCGTGGAGCCAGCCCTGCTACCCCAGGTTGTAACTCAGGGCTTCGCAGCTTCATCAGGAAATGGAGTTTTCTCGATAAGATTTTCCTCCTGTTTTGTGATTCATGACTAAATATGGTTTGTGTTTGAGACTCAAAAGTTGGGGAGTTGGGGGGGGAGTACTGTCCTTTTCTCCTCCCCTCCCCTCCCTCCAACAATTCATTTTTGGCACAAGATGAGCTCCAGTGGGCTGCACCAAACTCCCCGGCCGGGCTGCAGTTCCAAAAGCAGACGCTGGAGCCCAGTGTGTTTTACCTAATTAGGAAATGCTCCCCGCTTCAAACTGAGCTGCTCACTCAGGTTAGATAAGAGTTACAAACCACAGCGGCTGCTTCCTCTGGAAACACACAGACTTCTTCTCCAGTGACAACGCTCCTTTCAGAGCTTATTAAGACAAATTTTTTCTGGATATTTTTGATGAAATAGAAATACATCTTTACTGAATTTGACAGTATTTTTTCCTGCATTTTTTTTTTAACCAGGTAGCTTATTTTTCTGAATATACTAAGGCACAACCTTAAGTCATCCTGCCCAACAAAAAACTTTTTTTTTTTTTTTTTTTTTGGTTTTTCGAGACAGGGTTTCTCTTTATAGCCCTGGCTGTCCTGGAGCTCACTTTGTAGACCAGGCTGGCCTCGAACTCAGAAATCCGCCTGCCTCTGCCTCCCAAGTGCTGGGATTAAAGGCGTGCGCCACCACGCCCGGCTTCCACCAAAAAACTTATGTGGGTTCTCTTTCCCCGTTTTCAGAGGGTATCCTAATTCCAAGTGGCTTATCCCATTTGCAGCCCTGATGCTAAGTGTGGAAAACAGGCTTAGTGGACACACAGACTCTCTGCTGGTCCTTTTCTGGTTTCTACCTCTGCCAGTCACCTGCCTTCTGTGCCTCCTTATGGTTTGAAACTTTCTTCTGAGTCCTTATCATCCATTGGAAAGGAAGCTAAATATAATTCAGTGTCTGAAAGGAAAGGCATATTGGAGAGAGGAAAAAGCAAACCGCTGAAGAAACCCATTTTCCCATTCTTGCGAGGGGAACACACATAGTGAAGATTTCACTCTGATCTTGGGGGCAGGGTTGAAAGAAAACCAAGATCACAAACAGAATTTCTGGGTAAGGATAATAGTTACATGATGATATCCACGCGCAATGCTTGTACAACACTCTGGATGTCCTTTGAAGCTGTCAAAAATCCAAGCTTAAATGTCAATTACCTAAAATGTTGTTTTAGACACAAAGGGGTATATACTCAGTTGATCAAGTTTAGAAGAAGATGCACCAGAACTCAGGGAAGAAAAAAAATCTATAAAATCCGATGCTTGCCACTTCAAAACAATCCCAGGAAACATTTTGGACAGAATAAGTAAGCTTTGGGGTAGAGAAACAACTCACATTTTATTAAGGTTGTATTTTGTTTCTTTCTGTAACTTATCAGTCTTAAACAAGAATAGCTGTCAGCAGCCTGTTGAATTTTCAGCTTAATAGTGACTTTAATTAATGAAGAAATGTTTTAACTCCTAAAATTTCAAACACCATATTTGAAAATTTCAATCCAAGTTTCTATATTAGACCAGCTCCTTAACTTGTGATCCTCTTGCCTCGGCCTCCCAAGTGCTAGGATCATAGGTGTACATCATCATACCCAGCCTTGATTCATATTTAATACCTCACCAGCTCACAAGTCTTTAGAGCCAAAAGATTTATCTTTTAAACATTTAATACAAGCAAATATTTTAACATTTTCAAATTCTCACATGCTGCCCATTCCTCAAAAATCTACCTTTCCAGGAGAAAAAAAAACTATATGTATATTTAAATGTGAGTTTCATTTAATATAGACAGGAGAAAAATCCCTCCATAGTTATTTAACATGTGCTAATCAACATGTCCCTATAGAACTCTGTTCTCTACACTGCATCTCTCATCTGTGCTCTATGGTCTATTCACACACTAATGCTCTGACCAGCTTGAGAGTGTTATAAGAGCCTGTGACTTGTGGTGTTAACCTGGAAGTCAGGGTTTCAGATCATCAAAGGCTTTACAGCCTAGTGAAAGCATTTCAAGATAAAGGGTGTTAGTTGAGATCTGTGGAGAGCTTCCAGCTAAAATAACACAACAGGACCAAGAACCCCGTCTGTGGGGGGAGCTACTAGGCTCTAGGCAAATGCCCTGCACTGCAGTAGCTTCTCCCTTTCTGTCTCTGCAGAACCCCAAGAAACTACTCCAGCTATGTGTGAAGAGGAAGACAGCACAGCTCTGGTGTGCGACAATGGCTCTGGGCTCTGTAAGGCCGGCTTCGCTGGTGATGATGCTCCCAGGGCTGTTTTCCCATCCATTGTGGGACGTCCCAGACATCAGGTGAGCCATAATTCACATTGAATACAGAGAGGACAGGACTGTAGGCTAGCTCCCTCCATATCTACACGTATCCAACAACTGTGTATTGCTTTCTACCCAGAGTTTACAAAATCTCGTAAAACACATATTTGTGATAGTCTGGGATATAACCTAGTAGTTCAAGGTGCTCACACACACACACACACACACACACACACACATCACATTATACACATCACACTGGTGATAATTAATATTGAGGAATAAATGCCAATTTCACATATCAGGCAGAAAGATTACATGGTCATAGCCATTATGATCATTTTTCTCATCAGAGTGGCAGCAGCAGCTTTGGTTGTTATAAGCTGTCTCTATGTACATCATTACCACTTTGGGGGAAGAAACTAAGACAAAAGAAAGCCCTGGATGGCTGCTCACCCTCATAGAGTTTGATCTTAGATGAAAGGAATCACTGTTATTAAATGTAACTTTATATTGTGTCAGCTGTTGCAGAAGTCATCAATTCACAGGTTTCGGGAAAGCACTGACTTGTGGTATGTTGAACTGTTCTAGGGAGTAATGGTTGGAATGGGCCAAAAAGACAGCTATGTGGGGGATGAGGCCCAGAGCAAAAGAGGGATCCTGACCCTGAAGTATCCAATAGAACACGGCATCATCACCAACTGGGACGACATGGAAAAGGTACCACCCCTGGGAATCAGAGCAGCGCACTACAGCCTGGCAAGGCTGTGGAACACAGCTGGCTATCTTTGCTCAAATGCCTTCCTATTTGTTAATATTTAACTTGGATGGCTATGATAAAAATCATGACTTACTTTTTTTTTGAAAATAAATCCCTCACTGATTGGTATTTATAAACTGATTGTTGGCAGACAGTTCTGTAGTTGAGAGAAGCCCTTTGTTACTGAAGAATAGAGTCTCTCTTCAAGCCCACTGGACTGATCTCTGTCAGTACAAGATGTCCAGAGGTAGAAATCAGGGAAGACCTAGCCAGTCCATTCTTGAGGGTTTATTATTATTATTATTATTATTATTATTATTATTATTATTATTTTTCCATGAGCAGTTTTCTTAACGTTCACAACTGAAATGAGATCACTATGTATTTGATACATTCCCAAATGCCTGTGAACATATTCAAGTGCGATTGTGACTAAGTTTTTTAAAAAATACTTGTAAATTCTCTTTCTCTTCCACAGTAAGGCCCTTCTTCCCAGACTATTGTGGAAGAGTCGGTGGGAAAAAAAAAAGAGTCAAAACCAAGGATTGATTATGAAGCTTGTTTTTAGGCATTTTAGAAACACTAGTGACAGGAAAAGAAAGTAAAGGACCAATTAGAAACTGACATGTTTTTTTAATGCAATGGAACCTAACTGCAACATCTGGTTTTTATTTATCTGCTTATTAGCTTTTTGTATCCTCCCAAAAAACATATACTCATCCACACATGCTCACATGGATCATTTAAAGAAATAAAACCAACACATACCACTACTAAAGTGTATTGGCAATTAAGTTTAAACCTTTCTCCCTCTGCAAGGGTTACCCACCATTGCCTTTAGTTAGTCTGACTGTGGGCTTGGTGCAACTGTAGTTCACATCTTGAGATGGCAGCAAGATGGGGAGGAGGAATTGTGGGGGAGGGGTCTCTCCATAGAGCCCATGAGCCCATGACATCTCTGTATGGATGATCAGAGAGAGAGAGAGAGAGAGAGAGAGAGAGAGAGAGAATGCTCTTACATTCTAGCCTTTAAATTCAAAGCATATTCTGGAGAAAAGCAATGAAGGGGGGAGTGGGGGGTTTTAAAGCTTGTTTTGGGGTAGGACTAGTGAGCACTCTAGTTTTTCCTTTTTGTTTTATAGAATAGGGTATTTACCCTGCTGATTATCTCTTTTGGTGGAATAAGATGAGGGGATGAAGGATGAGCTGCCCACTCTTCTTTACCGTAGTGAGGAATTATGAAGATGGTGTTCCAATTGCCAGCCCTTCCCTTTCTTCATCTTACCCACCCCTACATGTGACAGGATCTGCAGGTGTCCCCTTAGTTTGATGGAAACCACAAAACCAAAACCAAGAAACTAGAAACTTGACAAAGTCTTTGCAGTTGGTTTTACTCTTATTAGTTTGTAAACTGTCATTAGCTAATGCTTGTTTACTTCCATCTAATCTCATATTCCTGATGTTGGTGGACGATGGCCCTTATGGCCCTTTCATAGAAGGTGAATTATTTCAGCCCCTTCCATAACAACAGGTTCTTTTTGACACAAAGAGATTAAAGAGGTTTCACAACTATAAAGCCAACTCACTTTTGTCCAAAATATATTCATACAGTACACACAGGTGGGCATGGGCTTTTGGGGAACCTTCACCCCACTTGCATACACCCATCTATCACACACACACACACACACACACACACACACACACACACACACACACATACACACACACACACCAACACAAACAGCCAAGAACACTCTCTAAAAGCATTAAAGATGGCAAGTAGGTTTTCAGGCAAGCCTCATTCATTTATATGTATGGTCATTTGTCCTTTTATGTATTACACTAAATCAACTTTCCATGAATAAATTAAGGTGAAGAAGGCATGTATGAAGAAGATGTAACTAATGAATGAAAGCAGCTATTCTAGCCCAGACACTGGGCTAAGGACTTACTCTAGTATCAATTTCTGTAATTCACACAAAGAACAAATGACATCTATACTGGTTATTCTCTCCTTCTGTTACCAATGGGGAGACTAGAGATGAAAAGAATGATGAATTTGCTAGCTCACAACAGGAAGTTGTGAAAGAAGCTTAGAAGTTCCTGCTGAGGAACAGGAAGTATACTACAGACTCTATGTCTTTGACCACTACACCATCAAAACACATAGTTGCCAAGTCACTCAATAGATGTACATACAGTCTTGTATATGGTATTCACACTCTCTGGGCTTCTGTGTCTGTACAGATGAGGTCTTGTACATTTTACCCAGTTCTTGTTTTGTCCTGAACATCCTAGTCCCTTTCCAGGACCTTCCGCATCCCACAAGAGCACATCACCATGTTCCTTTTTACTCATCTCTCTAGATCTGGCACCACTCCTTCTATAACGAGCTTCGTGTGGCCCCTGAAGAGCATCCAACACTGCTGACAGAGGCACCGCTGAACCCTAAGGCCAACCGGGAGAAAATGACTCAGGTAAATATTTGCTCTAGGATCTAACCATGCTGGATTTGGGGAATGGGCCACCAGGATAACTTGCAGCACCACAGGCAGACATTGGCAGTTTACCAATAGACTGACCCAGGAACCCCAAAGCCCAAGGGATCTTAGTGATCACATACTTACTGAACAAAACAACATCATTTTGCCTCAAAGGTAAAGAAAAAAAAGTTTAAAGGTTTAAGATTAAGGCTAAAAACTTCTCATAAGTCATTCAAAATGCAGGATAGTATAGTAGGGTTTGAATTTGTTACTTATCAGTTACCAAAGCCACTTCTTTTCTTAGGACCCCTGCTTCTTTTTTATTATTGTTGTTGAGAATATCAATAGTATTATTTTTCAAGGGATAGATATGTAGGTCAGTGGTGCCAAAATGATATGCAAATATCATGGGGCATGGTGTAATAAATATCCAACAAGGAGTAGCAACGACTGTCAGTATTGTCTGTGTGGATCCCAAGACCATACAGCAAGGGGACGTCCAGTGAACCACCTACAGAGAGTTCTGATGAGGATGAGCTGGGAAATGATAGCATCTAATGTCAGCTCCACACAGGCCCTGGTCAAGCACAGGATGTTGCAAGTGCACTCCTAATGATTTAAATAGGAACTGTCATCCCAACTACCTCAATGGTGAAATTAAGGCTCAGATGCACCAAGTGATTTTTCTAAAGTCACATAGTTAGGAGCGGCAATGCCTAGAGTTGACCCATGAATTTTCCCCTTAAAGAATAGTAAATGTACACAGCTCAGGGCCCCCCCCTACTGGGGGCATTTGGTTTGCTCCCCAGCACATCAGCTGTTCTGGGCGGTGAGTAACATCTTGTAAATTTTGTGAAGGTGGAGAAATGACAGAATTATGGATTTTTAGCCAATCTCAGACATTCCTTCTGGTTTGTAAACTAGAGAGTTATTAAAATGCAGACTGCTGACATGTTCTCATGTAGGAGGGACCTAGGGAGCTCCAGTTTTCCTCTTGTCCCTGAATTGCATAGGCTAGTGTGTTGACATTTATATGTAACCCTCTATTCCCTAGTATAGGTCTTATCTGCCAGGATCATAGCATTACCCACTATAGCTTCTCCCTTTACATTTCAGAAATAAAGAAAAAATGAACACCATAGTGAATAGTGTTGTATCCAATTTAGGACCAAGACTGGCATCTGTAGCCAGCTATTCCTTACCTTATGAGGTCCTATGCACACATTGCTGGCTCCTTCCCCTCCTGTCAGGTCACCAGTGTGATGGCTAACTATTGCTACCACCTTCATCTTTCTTTGTCATGTGACCAAAGTTGCCTTGGGCTTTTTTTTTTTTTTTTTAAGGGTCTGAATAAGCAGGGGTCAGGAGACATGGACTCTTAAGTGTTCTATGTAAGACTGATAGCACCCTTTACCTAACCCTTTGGATTCCTTTGCAGATTATGTTTGAGACCTTCAATGTCCCTGCCATGTATGTGGCTATTCAGGCTGTGCTGTCCCTCTATGCCTCTGGACGTACAACTGGTAGGTAGCCAGGGGAATGGGAACCTTGATCAAATGAATCTATTATAAAGTGTGAAATTTGACGGGTACAACCTGTGGGTTGCGATGGATGACAAGTGAATTGGAGCACACAGAGATATGGTCCTCTCCTGGCCCTCCAAAAAGGAAAGAAAAAGCCCTTACTTTTTCAAAACCAGCCCTGGACTTCACCACACTTCTTTACTTCTCCAGCAATACATTTTTAATGGCTTCTCCCTCTTCTTTCTGTCTCCCCCAAGCCTTAGCTCTTACCTATCCCAGAGAACACATTCTTTCTTCCTTTGATATAAGGCTCTTAGGAATCACCACTCCTCTCACACTCCATGGGAAAGAACAGAAAGTAACTGAGCACCAGCTGCCATAGTGACGCACAGCATGATTAATTGTTCCCCAGGTATTGTGCTGGACTCTGGGGATGGTGTGACTCATAACGTGCCTATCTATGAGGGCTATGCCCTGCCTCATGCCATCATGCGTCTGGACCTGGCTGGCCGAGATCTCACGGACTACCTCATGAAGATCCTGACTGAGCGTGGCTATTCCTTCGTGACTACTGGTGAGGCACTGGGGGAAGGTAGAGGGAAGAGGAGGGAAGATACTGTGTTGCTCACTGTAACTTATCAGAAGCAGTGCTGTCCCCATGAAAAGGGGACATAGAGCCAGAGAGGAGGCTTAGCTGATAAAACCGTTTGCTGTGCAAACCTTACAACCTGAGGTCAATTCCTGAGCCCACAGCGAAAGGAGAGAACTTACTGCTGAGATTTGCTTTCTGATGCCCACACATGTGCACACACACACACACACACACACACAAACACATACAAGCACACACTCATATGCACACACATGCATACATATACAAATAATAATCTGAAACTTAAAAAATAAAAATAAACTAATAAAAAAGAATTGGTGTGTTAGAGACTTAGCCAACAGTAAAGGCAGACTCCAATGCACAGAGAAAGCTTAGCTTCCCTTGCTTTGTGATTGTAAAGCTATTACAGTTTCCTTGAGAGTAGCTATAGACATCAGTGTAGGTGGCAAGTCAAAGTGGAAAATTGTCTTTTGTCTCTACTGCTGGAGATTGAATCTAGGGTCTTATATTGGCTAGCCAAGCCCTCTATCACCCAGCTACACCCACAGAACTACTTGGATAATTTTAATTTCTTCATTTACAAATAGAAGCAAAAAAAAGTGTAAACTAGAGAGAGGTGTAGCTGGCACTTTTTCCATCTTTCTGTATGTACCACTGGAACTGGAGCTGTTTCCAGATAGCATCTGCTTCATTTTGAAAAGTGAAAAATGTGTCAAAGATCAAGCTACTACCTATCTGGGTAGGGCAGCAAAGATCTTTTAGGCATTTTGCCATCTCTGAGTCTTCTGAGGAGCTGGTTCATCAGAAGAGTGACATGAGACAGGTAGATTTTTAGCACCTGTACGAACCCTAATGTGTACCATGTGCATTATGCGTTTAACAGCTGAGCGAGAGATTGTCCGTGACATCAAGGAGAAGCTGTGCTACGTAGCTCTGGACTTTGAAAATGAGATGGCCACGGCTGCCTCCTCTTCTTCCCTGGAGAAGAGCTATGAACTGCCTGACGGGCAGGTGATCACCATCGGGAACGAACGCTTCCGCTGCCCAGAGACCCTCTTCCAGCCATCTTTCATTGGTAGGCAATGGAGAGTGCGATCTTTCTGTTCTGTACCCAGCCAAGCCTCTGCTATCAGGGCCCATTAGCAGGTAAAAATGAACCAGGGCTTCAGAAACAGAAGCAGTTCTAAAGTAGAGAGGTATCACACTTTCAAAAATGAGAAGACACGGGGAGCCAAAAAACAGCAGCCGTCTCCCGTGGAAAACTCTCTTATGTCAGCGTCAGACAGACGCATTCTCTGCACATAATGCAAAGGTTAAAAGTTATCTATGTTTAAGACACAGTGGAGCGCTGGGGTGCTTGGGATCTGAGTGCTGGGAGTTTGGGGTTGCTGAGGGAGAAGGAAAACAAAATGAGTAGAGAGCACCTATTCTGCACCGGCATGGCAGGGTCACATGGGTCTGCAGAGGCATGCTCTTTGGAGGCTTGGGGCCTGGGCTTGAGACTTTGTTCTATTTTCACGATCTCGAGAATGTCACTAAACCTTTCCGAGACTCAGTTTCTTCATACTAGGATAGTTGGAATGTTTATAGCAGAGCTGTACAGTGCCCTCAGCACAATGCCTGTCCAAAATAAGCTTTCAACAATTGGTTACTGCCAGCAATTAAAAACTAGCTGGGGGCATTTGCTATTATAACTAGATCACAACGCTAAGAAGGCCGAGGGGGCCATCTAGCGGTTTATTTTAAAAAGCGTCTTTGGCAGCTGGGCATGGTAGTACATGCCTTTAATTCCAGTACTAGGGAAGCAAAGGCAGGCAAATCTCTATGAGTTTGAGGCCAGTTTGTTCTATATAGCAAGTTCCAGGCCAGCCAAGGATACATAGGGGGACCTGTGGTTTAAAACAAAAACAAAACTGAAAACAAACAAAACACTTTATCCGAGTAGGAGAGGAACTTTACTGACAGTTGCGCCATTCAAACTTGGGTGTTGGGGATATAAAGAAACAGCGGCACAGAGACGAGAGTGCTCTGACCCACGGCCCTGGCCCTACCTCTTACCAGGCATCCAGAGGTCTGGCTCCCTACTCAAGCCATTTATAGCAGAATGTCTATCCAGCCGCTGGTGTTAGCTTGTTGCAATCTCACCCTGGAAGCGCTGCAGCTGAACCTCCTCCTTCAGACAAGAGGCAGGAGGATGGTATGGAGTACAAGAAGGTCCTTTAGTCTCTTGAGTGATAGTTTCTAGTTCACGATGCCTGCCAGCCTCACCCAAGAGATGATCACTTAGCTGGGCCAACTTGATTTTCCATGTGTAGCCTGAGTTTTACCCAGCATCCAAGGATCAATGCCTGTGTCTCTTTTCCAGGGATGGAGTCAGCAGGCATCCACGAAACCACCTATAACAGCATCATGAAGTGTGACATTGACATCAGGAAGGATCTCTATGCTAACAACGTCCTTTCAGGGGGTACCACCATGTACCCAGGCATTGCTGACAGGATGCAGAAGGAGATCACAGCCCTTGCACCCAGCACCATGAAGATCAAGGTACCACACTAAGACCCTCTGACTCATGAAGCAGCAGGAGGGGCATTGCTAGAACAGCCACGAGCATATGAGGCAGTTTAGCAAGCCCTCTGTTCTTTCCAAAGGGAATGAGGGCAAGGTGACAGTGGGTTAGATTTTAACACGTACCACTTAAAATAGGCCCCGAGGAGTCCTGTCTTGAGGTCTATAGGGAGAGAGTGAGCCCCTGCTCCCTGGAGAGCCTGTGCTCCTTTAATGCATGTCAGAGCAGCTCACGTCCCCCTCCGTCCATCCCTAGCTGAGCACGCTGCCCACCCTATGTACTTGGGGGTTGAGAACAGACAGGCTGCATGTAGCAGGAGTTCGGCAAGCCTCCATTCTCCAAACCTTACTTCTGAAATGGAAATGAATGTGAAACTTTTGGGGGGAGGGCAGTATGGTCAGAGAACACAGACAGCCAGTAAAAAAAAAAAAAAAAAAAAAAAAAAGGGGGCTTACCAAGATGGTACATTCACAAAATGAGTCTGGGTGAGGTCGGGAAGCCTCTGCACTATTTGTGCGACATTCTGGGAGCTAAAATTGTCACCAACCCCCCTCACCACCACCACCACCACCACCACCACCACGACAAACAAAGATGTGTAGCTTCTAAGCAAAACTTCTCTGAGGGCCAGTTTTGAAATTAAACCTGCTATTGACACAGCTACTAGGAATTATTATAGGAATTAAGTGAGCTAGAACCTGTCAAACCCTTGGCACGGGGCACAGTGAGAGCTTGGTGAACAAGGGAAGATTAAATGTTGAACCAGAGCTTGCAGACCGACAGAAAGTAAGCCCCTGGCTAGCATGTCCAAACACTTCATTCACTAGAGCATCCTCTGCTACTCAAGAAACTAAGACTAGAGTGGAGCTTGGTGTTGCTCTGTTTTATGTTTGAGTTGCTGCAACAGAAAAAATCCCGTTCCCAATGCTCTGAACTCGGCCTCCGCCATTCGCTCATACAAAACACAATCAAAACAAAGCAAAAAGTGAGCATGATCTGGTATGTAAGGTCTGCACTCTGAATAAGGCCAGCATGACAGGAGATACTCCGGGATGGGAACTCTGAGCCCGCTGTGTTGGATGGTGCTTAGGGTCAGGATGTCAGAAAGCAGTGGCCGGTTTAATCAGGTGGAAGATTATATTGCACAGAAAGTTCAGGAACAATCGTCTTTGCACACACTAGGATTTCTGTAGAAAGTGCAGCTCCTGCTGAGGTCAGCTCTAGAATCAAGAGATTTTGTCAGGGTTTTTACAAAGGGGCCCCACGGGCTCTAGGGTCAGTTTGGGTTTGCCTAATGAAAGGATAAAGGAATTAGGGATGGTTTGGCATAAATTACATAGGGGGAAAAAAAACAAGAAAAATCAATGAGCTCACTGGGGAAACACTCCAGCATCTTCAGACTCATTCCTTCATAGACCCAACCCTCCTGCCCTTGTTTTCCAGGAAGGGACAGCACGAGGCACTTCTGCTAGACACTCATGCTCTTCCCTTCTTACCCTGACAGATCATTGCCCCTCCAGAACGCAAGTACTCTGTCTGGATCGGTGGCTCCATCCTGGCTTCACTCTCTACCTTCCAGCAGATGTGGATCAGCAAACAGGAATATGACGAAGCTGGTCCCTCCATTGTCCACCGCAAATGCTTCTAAGTCCCCCTGCTCTGTCTCTAGCACATAACTGTGAACGTTTTGTGGATCAGCGCCTTCAGTTCCTTTCCAAATCATTCCTGCCCAAAGCTTTGATTTGTGACTCGTGTTTTTTTTTTTTTTTTTTAAATAAATCAGACATGTGCTACCCTTAACTTCTAGCCCTGGCCTAGCAACACTTGATTCAACTGTGTTTCTGTTAGGTGAGAATCATTTATTGTAGGGTGGCCCCCTCTAGTGGTCAGGAATAGATGTGTCACAATTAGAAAATAAATTCTCAGGCAACACATATGTATCATCAATCATTTCAACAGAGGAAGGTCCACTTAAATGATGCAAATGGGGTGCATTTGAGAGTGTATAGGACATGTATAGATTACATATAATAATATATATTAGTACCAATAGGAAAAATCTACACTGTAGCCCTGGCTGTCCTGGAACTCACTCTGTAGACCAGGCTGGCCTTGAACTCAGAAGTCCATCTGCCTCTGCCTCCCAAGTGCTGGGATTAAAGGCGTGCGCCACCAACCGCCTGGCTTCAGTTAGTTTTTAAAAAGCACACACCTTTTAGAAGCTGAGAAACTATTTTTACGGTTTCACTATGCACCTGGATCATTGCTTCCTCCTCCTTTGGCCAATATCTGAAAAACAAAGTGCAGTAGATGTACTTACAGTAAGAGGAAGGGGGAAATGGCGGTACTCATACCATGCATCATACACAAGACTCTCACACGTCGTCACTACTAGGTGCAGACAGTGTTATCATCAGTCATCAGATGAGGAAGCCAAGGGTGTCCCCAAAATGTAGTTACTTCCATGGAGAGGTAAAGATTTCAACAGTTCCTTTGCCTATCAGAATGGGAACTACAAAGGTTTATTTGTTTTTTTGTTTGGTTGTTTGGTTGTATGTGTGTGTGTGTGTGTGTGTTTTAATTCCAGGCATATTAGGGCTGGAGAGTTGGTTCTTTGGTTAAGAATACTTGTTTTTGCAGAAGACCTGGCCTCCATTCCTAGTACCCACATGGTGGCTTACACCTGGTTGGCTGTGACTCGGGTCCCAGGGGATCCAAACCTCTTCTCTGACCTTTGCTGGCACCAGCCATGCACGTGGCACACATATAGACATGCAGGTAAAACAATCAAACATATAAAAATAGTAAAATAAGTTAATTAAATGAATAAAATGTGACAACTGGACATCTTGTTATTTGCAGCACAGTTTATTTCTGATGGCATCACTTGGGTATATTAATAGGTATAGACTGAACACCACGTGGCCTCTTTTGAGACACGGCAACCCAAAAAAAAAGGAAACTTCAAAATGTGCAAGAACAATAAATATCAAAGTTTTGGTCTAAAATATATAAATATAAAATATCAGTCACTTCTGAAAACATCATAAGAAATTCGGCAGTCACACGCATCCATGGTCGGTATCTGGTACAGATAGATGGTCTTGCATTTAGAGCATGTCACCTTAGATCCAACACAGTTGTCTTTATGTCTTTTAATAACACATGGCTGCATATCTAGAAAAGGAAACAAAAACAGTATTACATAATAATGTTTATTGTGTGGTTTTTCTCTCACGAATGTATATAGATTGCTTCACTTTTTTCCCCTGAATTTTATCACTATTGCTGAATTTGGTTAGGGTTAACATAACATAAACATCTATGAGAACATTGTGGAGATAATCGCTGCTGGTGATACAGGCATGGTGCAGCACACCTTTAATTGTAGCTCTGAGGAGGCAGCGACATCTGGGTCTCTCTTAGTTTGAGGGCAATGTGGTCTATACAGCGAGTTCCAAGGTTACATAGAAAGTCCCTGTCTCAATAATAATGATAATCACGATGCTGATGATAATAATATACAACAACAATCATCCATGATGTCTACTCACACTGAAAAGCTTGGGGTCCTTAGTGTGAGGATGGAAGCCCTTCTTTTTACAAGTAGAAACCTCAAGCATGCCAGCATTGGTGAGCCTGAAAATGCCGGTGCTAAACAAGAGGTAGAAAAGAAGCACAAAGTTAAGGACCATCCCGGAAGACATAAACATGCCCCTCCCACCAACAGGGAAGAGGAAGAAGACACACACCAGGAACTGCCCCAAGGCTCTCACAACGTTAGAAACATTGATCTCTAAGTGCCTAGAGGACCCGGAAGGTACAGGCAGCTGAACTGTTGGGACCTCACATGAGAGCCACACCTATGTCCTCCACCCGAGCAGATAGTTTTAATTCCTGTAATAATGTCAGTGTTCTTTAGGCCAACCACCAGGTGTGTGGCAGTGTCAGACACTACAATCAACACATCATAGAAACTATCATCTACTGTCTTCTTCGCATGAATCCAAGACAGGTAAGGAGGAAGGAGGAAGAGGCTGGGATCACAGTGGCCAGTGTTCAGGTAGACTCAGCCTCAAAGTAAACGTTCACCTGATTCTTACGATTATAATTACTTTGTAAACTCAAGTCTTCCAGACAATGAAAAGCCATTCCTGTCTTAAAAGATATATAACATAAGAGCAAATGGCTGAATGTGTTGATTGGGGAGGGTTAGAATGTTGCAGATCCAAATGCCATGGCCTGGTGGTCTGAGGTGAGCTTTATCATCCCACTTACTCTTTATGCTTTGGGGAACACACAATGGCAATGGCCTCTGGCAACATAAGCTGGTAGGAGCAGTGAGTGTGAAGATCCACACTGGACAGGAATGCCGTTTGCGTGGGGTGTGTCTGCAAATGGGAAAGAGGATAGTCTCGTTAGGGAAGGCTGGACTTTGCTCACAACTTCTCCTGCAACTCTCACTAAGCAAATACACATAAAAAAACCTGTTTCGGGGAGGGCTGGCAGGATGGCTCAGTGGACAAAAGGGCTTGCCATGAAACCTGACGGCCTGGCTTAGATCCCTGAAACCTATGGTGGTGGGGGAGGGAATTGATTCTCTGGAATGTGTCCTCTGACTTGCACATGCGTGCCATGGCACCTGCACACATCACACCACCAATGATGATGATGATAATAATAATAAATAATAATAACCAACTATTATTAGTAACAACACACAAATAAAAATGAATTGGGGTATCCGACAGAATTCTTTTTCTACTATACTCTTATTGGTTTGGAATAACTATGACTTAGAGACAAAGTTCCTAGGAGTGTATGTGTTTTCCTTGTGGGAAAGAGTGAGATATCTCTACTTGTGAGAAGCTTTAAATAGATCCTCAATTAATCTAACGAGCTAAGAATCTGACTGTCTCAGATCACATTCGAGGATCTCCAGCCTCGGGAGGTTGAAGTAACTTGGCCGCAGAGATCAGAAAGCTGGGATCCTGGACTTCCTTGTATTCTTTTAGAACTAAACATAGCACACTCCTGAGACTGTCTACAGCTCTTCATTCTTATAAACAGGAGGAGGGGATCTCCAAGTTGTTAAAGGTGTTTGAGACCCGTCAGGCTTAGCCACGGAAAAATGCATGAAGAGAAAGAGGAGAATCTAAACAAAATCCTGTCTAGACTAAACATGCACCTTGCCATAGAGCCATACGCCCAGTAGGCCCATTGTCAAAATGCAAGGATTTCCTAGAGGAATGAACAAGAGGACTGGGCATCCTCTCCTCTGCCACAGATGCCTTCTTCGAGTTAAACAGAGCTTTCTATGTCATGGCACAATGAAAGATACGTTCTGAGGAGCAATGGTGCTGTGGAGGCAGCAAGTAGTTTGTCAATAGAAAAGTTACTCTGCCCATCACTTTATTTCAGACTCAATGCGCACATGTAAGCACTGGAACTCTTCATTTCTGCATCTAAGAACTGTTTTCTATGTTCTTGAGCACATCTCTCCCATGAGAGCATGGCAAAGGAAAATGGTGGTGGTGGTGGTGGTGATGATGGTGGTGGTGATGGTGGAAATGGTGATGGTGATGATGGTGGTGGTGGTGGTAATGGTGATGATGGTGGTGGTGATGGTAGTAGTGGTGATGGTGCTGCTGCTGCTGGTGGTGGTGATGCTGGTGGTGATGGTGATGATGGTGGTGGTGCTGATGGTGATGCTGGTGGTGACAGCAGCAGTAAATGCCATCTATTAAGAAGGAATAAAGCACTAGGCAGGAAACGAATGACCTCCCATGAATTATGACAGAGTTATCACTAAGGTCTGTGCTGTCATTATCTCCACCCCCTTTCTACAGACAAAGAGATGACCAAGACAAACAGCACAGTGACTTCTAGAAGTCTCAAGAGTCAGTCAAGCCAAGATGTTTAGCACTGAGCATCACGTGAAGTTTTATGGGTCCCACTTTGTGGAGGGAGAAGCTGCCATCACAGTTAACCTAGCTTGCCAATGCTCAGATCATGAACTCTTAGCAGAGCTGAAACTTAGTAAACTCATGTCTCTTTGATGATGTATAAGCCCAGTTTCACACCTACTGTGACCTTGAAGATGTTAGAATCCAATATTTTGGCCCTATCCATTTGTGAAAGTCCCCAGCCATTTTATGAATGGATGTCTGTTCTGTAGGGCGTGGCACTGTCAGGTGTGGACCCTCTTTGGTACACACAAACATTGTTTAAAAGAAGTGCCATCAGAAAAAGGTTTATAATTTAATTTAGACTCACAGCAAAGAAAAGGAGAGTATTTCACAGTTAAGAATTTGGCTAAGGGGTCTGGAGAGATGGCTCAGTGGTTAAGAGCACTGACTGCTCTTCCAAAGGTCCTGAGTTCAAATCCCAGCAACCACATGGTGGCTCACAACCATCCATAATGAGATCTGGCATCCTCTTCTGGAGCGTCTGAAGACAGCTACAGTGTACTTACAAATAATAAATAAATAAATCTTAAAAAAAAACTAAAAAAAAATGAATTTGGCAAAGGATAAATCTAATCCATTGGATGATCTAAACCCATCAGAGGAAGACCCACTCAATTCTGAGTGAAAAACACAAGTATAGATTACCCCTTTCAAACCCAAATGTGACAGATTTATACACAGCTTGGCATTGAATAAATTGCTTTGAAATCATGATACTTACAACTGCTGGAAAAATATAAAAACAAGAAATTATTTAAATTCACCCAAATTTCTGTATGAAGTAAACAACACACCATACAAAAATAAACCAAAACCCAAAGGGCCAAACATACATGAATCCATCCCAGTGTGAGGAGACCATGTTGATCCTGAACATTGAATAATTCTTCTACGTTCTCCACATCGCAATAGTCCGGGCCAGCGGACTGCTTTGGCACAACCACATGGGTAATGGTGAATTCATTGTGTGTCTAGAAAACAAAACAAAACAAAAAAGTAACAAGCCTCTGAGAGGAAAGACATCTGAGCAGGATGTCATCAGCCAGCAGACCTCACCCCTTTTACCACTGCCTCACGACACACTCTCACAATCCAAAACCAAGCAGAAAAACTGACTCTACTAAAGGTTTTGGACGTCTGTTATTTGGGTCTTGAATTCCATTGCTGCTATAGAAAATACAAAGGAATTAGTATCAGGGTGAACATTGGGTAATGGATACATAGTTAACAAATGATTTCTTGGCATACTTGACCTACAGTGGAAAATGTCTTCACACAGCAAGACCCGCTTTCTTTAGAGAGACAGATTAATTTCCCAAATGCCTGATGTTACTAAAAGGTGCTCCAATGAGTTCTCTGGGTTGATGTCTTATTTGTATTAATTGTATGTAATTATGAAAGAATTAGGACTTTCTTCTAAGAGTCTCCAGTGTCTTCAAAAATTAAAATTATACAGCTTTTAGAATTTAGTAAGAAGAAACATATTGCTCTCCTTGGGGAAAAAGTAAGTGTGGAAAAGGAGGGTTCTTGAAGTAAAGAGAGTTTTAGGTGACTGGGATGTGAGATGCTGTCCTCTTCCAGACCTGGGGACTTCCCACCCTTCTGAAGTACCATTCTCTCTGCAGCCTCAGGCCTTCTAATGAGTTGAGTACTATTCTTTACATCTTGCCTCCTATTTTACCATTTTCTAAATAGTTTGTTTAAGGAGTTTTACAATGTTTCTGAAATTTTAGAGCTCATTTTTTTTAGAATACCAAATCCATGAATAATGTCAGTAGTTTAAGGATGTTAATAGTAACTGCATAATATTTACCCCTGCCCTGTCCCCCATCTCCACTGCTCTTCCTATTACAGGGAAGCCAGTACTCCTCAAAGGACCCTATTGAGAGATGAAATAAGATTGTACCAGTTTTCCACAGAGGATCCCACAGGTCTCAATTCCTCTCACTGTGTTAGAGTCAGCCAGCAGCAGAAACTTATGGCAGAGATCTCTTGATAAAACTACACACCTCAGTCCTTCAACCACCAAATCTAAAACACAAAGGAGAAACACGCTAAAAACAAGTCTCGGATCTTGATCTTGTCCTTTCGAGTTTCAGTGAGCAATGAAAGAACAGATTTCACACCGAAACTACTGGCCATTCCACTGTCCATAGTTAGTTTTTTGTTTTTGTTTTTGTTTTTTTAAAAATCAAACCTCTTGATTGTAAACATTGATTAAAAGGAGGGCAAACTGACATTTACATATCATATACAAATTATTTTATAAGAAAGTTTATAGAGAGTCAGCACTATGACACAATTGACCTCTGGAACAACTCTTCCATATATGTGTTTTCTCAGGGCACATGGCAAATATGTCAAAGAACCTATAGGCCACAATTGACACATCATTGTAAGATACAGGATGAAAACCCCTTATCATGTCTGCTATGTGTTACCTCCTATCATTCTGTGATCCATCAGTAGACAAAAGCCCTTTTTTGTTTTAGAAACAATTGCTAGTGAAGTAGCATGCTCAATGGCTGCCTACTGAATTTCTTCAATAGGTACCTCTGTAAAAAAGAATTGCCTGTGGATTTGGGAAACTTCATAGAGACTATATGGCAGTGCCTGAGAACACTAAGCGCTTGTGGAGAGCCCCACTGTTTGCAGCTTAGCTGTCAATGGGACTGAGACCCTACCCTCTCAGGCTGATATTAAACACTGAAGTATCAACCAAGTTTTCCCTTTCCTGGGTTTCGCTTCCAGCTGTATGCATGTCTCGAGTAAAACACGATGAAGAAAAATAGATGCTCTGACTCCTCACTTAGAATCTCTACTCGGTACCAAAATACGATTGCTCCATGATGAGGCAAGTTATGTGGGTTGGATTTTAAAGGTAGACATAGTGAAGGTCAGATGCGCCTGCATCTTACATCACTTACTCTGAACAGCACTCAGGGTGGCCGCTGGCTTTAGGGCCCTGTTCACGGGAGGAGAGTAGTTAGCGAAATTGCTTCCGTCACTTTTATGAGGATGATCTACAAATGCATTCCTCAGAGAGTTGTTCTGGTGGGTGGAAAAGCAGGACATCCCACTTCCGTCAGTCTGCTCAGACAGCACCTGCGAGTCCTGACCTCGCGTCTGGCCTCGAGCCAACTCCTGCTTCTTGAGTTGATCTTCAAAAAACAGGAACTGTTCAGACTCTAGTTGCTGCTGGCGCATCTGAGCTATCCGCTGGCGCTCTGCCTCTATCAGTCTCTGATGTTCCAACTTTTTGAGGATTTCGGCTTTATATTTGTTCTAAGATGGTTGACAGGAGAAAAAAAAATGTTAGTTTTCTGAGCCAAAAACAACAAACTGAAAGTAGATAGTAGAGAGAGAGAGACAGAAAGACAGAGGCACAGAAAGACAGACACAGAGATATTCTTAGTTAAACAGAAAAACATTACAGCAAAAACGTTTAATTTGATGAAGAACACAGCTTCACAGTTAATCACATTTTACCAGGAACTGCATAGCAGATATGCTGTCTATATTCCCCAGTGCTTCTATATACTAGAACACCAGTTTCCTGGTTTTCTGACCCTTCAGACCACTTGGGGCAAAGCATTTCATCCCTTAAATGGCACTGCACAGTCAGGTAGCTGCTTGCCAGATAGTGCATTTTAAACTCAACCTAGCTGAGCTAAAATGAGTGTAGAAATGCGGTTCTCAGGCACACTAGTCACATTCTGAGTACCTAGCAGTCTTCCGGGCTGCAGCTGCTGTGCAGGAAATGTCAAATGGAACACGTCCATTATACTAAGACGTTCCTTTGCCTGGGGCTCCCTGGAGCCTTTCTGTATTTGTCTATAGCATGCCTCTTCTAGGGGTACCTTATGGTGGAAGGGGAATCACAGAGAATCACAGAGAATCCCAAAAGTGTTTCACAATTCTTCTATCAGAACTAACCAAAAGTTAGGTTAAAGATTAAGAATCACAAACCCAGTGCTAACAAAAATACCTGGGTATTATGCGAGTACAGGGATATCAAAGGTAGTAGGTTCCCTAACTGATGCTGAAAGGGAACTTAGTGGCAAGGTACTGTAAGGTGGGGAGAGTTCAGGGGACTCAGTTTACAGCAGCGCTTTACAGGCACGGATCACTCTGGGTCTTGTTAGCATTAGGAATTCTGATTTGACATGTAGTCTACATTTCTAACAAGCATCATGGGATGTTGGTGCTGCCCAGAGTCAGAGCTTACAGGTACATTTGTAACTCTCCCCTAGGACTGGCTGCGGCTACCCCACTCCAGAAATTTCTACACGAGATACGTGAGGCCACTGGTGTTATCCCAGGTAGAACATGGCACAGCTGTCTGATCTGCTCTTCCCAGAGAGACCCTGCGAAGGAGTACCACTTGTATTTCCTTTACAGATTAGTTAAAACACCTCATGCTAGCCAGTCTTCCTGCTCTGGGACTGTTGGCGGAGGCAGAGAGATCGATGTGAGGTAAGAGGTGGTAGAGACAGCAACCTCCAAAGCAAAGAGACAAAGCAACATATCCCTCGGGGACTTGGTTTGGTGCTGCTGTGTATTCAAATGTTAAATTCTGTAGCCCAGGACTTGGTTGCCCCCAGATGCGAGAATTCTCACTTACACCATACACCGGCCTTTGTTGTTTAATTCTTGGTTCCCAACTGAAAGCTATTGGTCAAATAAAAGTGACTACAGCCAATTACTGTGGAGAACAGAGGTAGGCGGGGCTTCAGTTCCTGGGCTGGGGGTCAGAGGTTACCGGGAGGAGAGAGAGACAGAGAGGAGAAAACAGAGGGTCACCATCAGATGTGATGGACCAGGAGCACTTGGCTGAGTTAAACGCTCCCCAAGGAAAGACTGATGGAGCAGAAATAACTGGGGTGAGACTCAGACAGAAAGTTCATAGGGAATGCACCTGGAGAATTAACAGCCTACCATAGAGAAAAATAGATTAGGTCTAATTCCCCCACCCCCACCCCCCAGTAATTGTGCTAAAGATGATAAAAAATATCCATAGGATTTTGCCTCAGATTATTAGGGAGCTGGCTGGGTCGTATTAAGAACTAATAGAGTTATTAGATGCCATTTAAAGCAACACATGTCTAATAATCTCATATAGCATAAGTATTTGCCATCCTGAGTTTGAGACTGCCAGAGATTTACTAAAATTCTCCTCCCAATTCCCTTGAACCTCTCTTCTCTAAGTAATAAAAATTCAGAAATAAAAATCCATCAAAACTCTGATTATGCCTCAGGCACATGGCTAGCTCTTCTATCTTGACGGAATGTTGACGGTACTATTTAGGAACTTGATTCACATTTCCAAGTCCCCCATGATTATATACATCGAAAATCACGCTCTGTTCTGTCTACTTTCTGCAGCTTCCGTTCATCTGGAAAAAAAAAAAGAAAATGTACCAGCCATCTGGCTCAAGGTTACACTGGCACGAGTCGAGTCGGTCGGAAGCTCTATTTAAATCACTGTAGGAAATCTCCTTCCTAATGTGCTGCTTTATTGAGTGTTTTAGGAAATGAAACCGCCATATCCTTAGAGCATGTGCTTCACCCGAACACCCACATGAATTTTTTATTAGTTTTACATCATCGCATCTTTAATTTTTAATTTAAATATACATTTCAAAAACTCATACACAAATGATCTTAAAAAAAAAAAACATTCTCACAGGAAACAGTGAAGGAATAAATGTGCCGACTGAACTTACTTTACTTTGCAAATACTCTTGGTATTCTATGTTATATTTCCTTAGCAGGTCCGTTTTCAATTCGTCTGTCCTTGGAAATGCAATCTCCTTCAGTTTCTTTCAAAAACATATAAACATACCGGTTAGAGAGATTTCTCAGTATATCTCTTCAGAGCATCAGCTAAGAAAGACACAGAGCTGGAACGCTCAGAAAAATAAACCTATTCTAGAATTCCAAAATGCAGCTTTTGGGAATGAAGAAAAAAATTAAAAATGTTTGTTCATATAAAGATATGATCTCTATTTATTCCACTAGTTAGATAAGTATTTTAGGTAGGGCCAATAGGATTTCACATTGAATGTATAAATCACTTAACATTGGTGTTAAGAGGGGGTATTAAGGTGTATATGGTGGGTAGGGGTGTTGGATGTCAAAAAACAGCTGAGGAATCTTTTAAAACAACTCATAGTCCTAATCCCAGATCTGCTGAATTCACTTCTCCAGCAAGTGCATGGATCGCAGACAACTTCTTCATTGGTTCTTAATGGCAGGAAAACCTAAGAATCTGGTTAGAGTCCAATCACATCCTCCCTTCTCGAGGAAAGGAAGCAAAAGTCTTGCGAGATTGGCTCATACAAGTTGGTGACAAATGATCCAGTTGGACAAGGATCCAAGCATCTCACCTCTAGCTAAACTCTCCCACCAAAATTTCTTTCTGGTTACATAGGACTTAACAACAGGGATAGGTCCTAGCAAACATATATTTCAGTGACTTTGTTACCATGTGAAAAGTCACAGTTTAAACTTGCACAAATGAAGATGGTTACAATGTCAGTAAACAATAGCCTTTAATGGGACCACTGCCATCTATAGGGTTCAGGAGTTGAAGCATCATTGAGCACACTATGTGACTGTATCTAAATCTTGGGGATCCCTCAAAAATCCCCACTGATTTTAAGACAGTTACTCCATCTAGTGGAGAGTAATCAAAGCAGCTAACATGGTTGGTTTCAGCAAGCTCAGGAAAATAACCAGTCTCTCAATCTCTGGGAGGTACATTCTGTGCATCATAGGTTGATGGACCACTCTCTCTCTCTCTCTCTCTCTCTCTCTCTCTCTCTCTCTCTCTCTTTCTCTCTCTTTTTATTTTTTCTAATATCAATTAGACACCTTGAATGCACAGTTATAATCATTAGACATCTTAGGGAGAGATCAAAGTATAATGTTTGTTGGAATGGGGTTCTTGTGCTTATACTTTCCAGAGGTCAGGGCAAGGATGAAAGGAAGCTGTGAATCAGTAATGGATACTCAGGGGCATTTGATCCCACAGTGGTAAATCAGTCCAGTGTACCTTCATGATATCCTGCTTCTCTGGAACCGCACACTGCTGGTAATCTCGATGGCTGGGAAGTTTTTCTACAAATAACCTAGAGAAAGAGAAAATGCACCTTTAGCATTCTGTGAGTGTTAATTAGTTAGTGCACTTTCTAACAAGCATCTTTTTTTTTTTAAATCCACTCAAGAACTTCTTATTTAACTGCGGTCTTTACATCCACCCTCTCTCTAAAGGTGGGTATGATTATCATTCTGGGTAAACATGTACTTTCACTAAACCAAGGGTTCTTCATTTAGTTCTGCTGGCTAGTGTTTTGTCCATCTGACACAAGCTCAATTGAGAAAATGCCTCCTTTGGAGTGGCCTGTAGGCAACTCTGTGGGACTTTTACTTGATTACTGATCCCTGTGGGAAGGTCCAGTACGGGTGGTGCTATTCCTAGGCAGGTGGTCCTAGATTGTATAAGAAAGCAAGCTGAGAGAGCCATGAGGAATAAGCATAGTAAACCAGGTTCCTCCATGACTTCTGCTTCAGTTTCTGCATCTACGATTCTTGTCTTGACTTCCCTTCATGATGGACTGTGATTAGACTACTGAAATAATAACCCTTTCCTCCTCTAGTTACTTTTGGTTATGGCCTTTATCACAGAAACAGAAAACAAACTAAGACAAGGGTTAAGGTCAGGATTTCTACATACTCACTACATACTCCCTTTATACTCTAGTCTTTCTTGGGTCCTGGGTACTTGAACCCTCCCTCCCCAGGGCATAGTCTTAGTTATGTGCAAGATTTTGTAACAATGGGTATAAATCCTTTTAATCCCTAAAAAAGACTCAAACAACCACCCATGAGTCAGCATCACTGTTCTGAGTTTATAAAAACTTGTAACTGAAGATTCAGAGCAATGGAAGCACTATGGACATGTAAAATGGAAGTCATTTTCCACTGCACTCTTCCCCTCTGCTGAGTCTTTTTTCCTCCAGGGTGGTGGAAAATGACTTCCATTTAACATGCAAAACAGGTGTACCGCTCCCAGGGAAAGTGAAGATAGCAATTCTGCTGGGGCACACGTTTCTCTTCTTTATTCTATAATGTATTCCTGGCACGAAGAATGGTTATCAGCCCATAAGTGATCAATATAGATTCACAAAATGAATGACTAGCATTTTCTTAATAGATCATGGTGGGGTGTAGATCATCTCATATGAGTAGCTTACAACTACGATTCTGATGCTTTCAACCACACAGACATATTCATTTTATTTTGCCTGATGACAGGGGCTATAGGTCACACTTAAACACAAGCACAACTTCCGTTTCTGACATGTGGCAGCTAAGGCTTGCAGAAGTTAAAGGAAAGCAGTTAGCTGCCAAAGACGTAACAGGAAGATCACAGATCCCTCAGAACTGAAGTGTTCTCAGAGATTTTCTCCCATAAGGCCTCATTTGTTGTTTCATCATTCAGGCCCTGGGAAAGTAAGTGAAGTGAGAAATCTCACTCAGCTAATAGGACAAGAGAATTCACATACTCTGAAGACTCACTAACCCAAGGGAGGATAGTGGCCCTTTGCCTTCATGTGGGGATGTGCAAAAGCTTACACAAAACTGGACCAGAAGGTGGAAAATATATGACCCATTGAAAATATAATTCATAAACTATAAAGCCTTTAGAGCACTTTGGTCATAGACTGTGGTAGACAATCCTCAGTTCCATATTTATTTTTCAACTTCCTGCTAACAGTTGATTTTTCCCAGGTAGGATGAAGGCCATCACCCATTCTCTTGATTTCCAAGTTAATCTTTCAAACTATTACCTTAGAAATTAAATAATACATAAATTCTTTTTCTTTGTCCTTGATGGAATCACTAAAAGTGGTTTATAAAAATATTTTATTCATTTCATTTGAATGTTTTCAGAATAACCACCTCCACCTGAACTACCATAGGCATAAAAAAAGGAACAAAATATAGAAAAACACTTATTTTATGTATTTGGAATTTTTAAAAGTCAAAGGCTTTGCCACACATACTGGCATGCACTTGTAATCCTGAAGTTTCCGGAGAGGCAGGAGGATCAGGAATTTAACTTCATCCTTCCCCGGGTACGTGGTGTTTTCCAGTAGGGGCTACAGGAAACCCTTTGTCCAAACAAGGAAAGCAGAAGGGGTAGGGGTGAATACTAGAAAGATGGCTCCAACAGTAAAGCATTGAAGAGCTATATTTAAATTTCCTGAACTTTTGTAAAATCTGGAAACAAGCATATTTCAGTAACCAGTAATATTGTACAGTAATGACCTCTGAGTGAAACCCCCTCTGTTTTAGAGGGAAGCTTGCTAAGACACAGGGTATTCTAGAGGGAGGTAAACTCTACCATTCTTTGGGGAAGCTCCTTAAACTCAGGAAATAAACAACTTGAACAGTTCAGGAAGTCCCTAAAACTGACAAGACTCACTAGGCCCCTCCTTTCTCATGCACATTTAAGCAGTCAGGACTGCTGAGAAACACTGTCAGATAAGCTGAGCTACCTAGAAGAAGCCTAGACCACCTGGATGGTCTGAAAGATACAGATTCCAAACTATTGAGCTGCCAGCAAGTTGTGCTGTGCGCTCCAGATTTCCAGGTTTCATGAGCGGGAATGCTGGGGTGGGCTTTTAGTATTGTAGCTGTCTTTGGATCATTTTCGCTCCTGTATGTAACTGCTCACCTGTACTCCTGTGACCCCAATAAAATTCATTGGTTTGCCAAGTTGGATTTTAGTGGTTTTCTTACTTTAGTTTGTTGTCAGTTCCTTGTCTGATTAGACTCTCCTCAGGAACAATGCCATAGAATAAACAGCGAGAAAAACACTGAGACCTTGTTTCAAACAAGGTAGAAGGCAAGAACTATCACCTGAGGTTGTTTGCTAAACTCAACATGTATGCTGTGGTGTGCATGTACCTGCATTCATGCAAACAAATGCATGCATAATATAGCCACCCTACATAATACACTTTTAAAGGAAACAAACTTTCAGTTAGGAGACTTACGTTATAAATTTGTTATAAAGAACAAAGGCATTTTCCAGGTTTCCTTCTTCCAAATACACAGATGCCATCCTTTCCATTTCCACTCCGGACCTGAAGTAACGGCGTGGGGTGATGTCTTCATTAATGGAGATATTAGAACCAAGCTTGCTTAGGGCACGGACCCGCTCCTCTGGACTTAGAGAAACATCTGTATGGTCAGGCATAGCAGCTAACTTTTTCTGCAATACAGCATTTAAAATTCTGATTATAATCTTTTAAATATATATAACTATTTAATTCATATATTCTCTCTTCCTAAAACCCAATACTAACATCTCAGGAAATCCTTCCAATAAGATTTAATGATATGACCAACATAAGCACACCCCCCTCCCCCAAAAAGATAAACATCCAGGAAAATATACACCCTTGTTGATATAAGAGCTCTTCATAGGTTTTAAAGTAGAATTATGTGGCATTTCCTAGGCATGCAAGTGTTTCAGGCAAAGCTTATGTAAGCTGTGGGCCTTACCCAACCTAGGTCATTTGTGTCTCAGTAGGGGGCTCGTGCTATTGACTCTAAAATTCTCCAGAAAGTTGCTTGCGTTAAAGATATTGTTAGGATTTGAATCTATCCTATAATATATCTAGTTTAATTTACAGTTTCTAGAGTCTCTCTCCATTGTCACAGAACAAAAAGAAATGCCAACCCCCTCTCTGAAACAACCAAAACCAAAACCAAACCAAATCAAACAACACCCCCCAAACAAACAAACAAACAAACAAACAAAACTAGAAAGTCCCAGAGAAGCTCTTTCAAGAAAAAGAATACCTTCTAGGTTCTTCTTCTTCTTTTTTTTTTTTTAAATAAAAAAGTCTCTTAAACTTTCATCTAATAGTAATTGCTTTGTTAGTTTTTGACTGAGAAAACCCTAATAAATTATGGAAAAAAGTTACTTCTAATGCTATTTTTGAGTTTTCCTAATGAAGCCACAATGAAGCCTTGGAAGTATGTCGGGGCATACATATTCTGGCTAACTATTCAGAAGAAAGCAGTGTGCCTCAGAAATGCAAAAGAAAATTTTTTTCCCATTGAATGGGGGCCCAGCAATAAATATTTTATGTTCTTTGTTACTACTTGAATTGTAACATATGTAAACGCATCCATATGTAGAAGCATCTGTTAAATAATGTGAAAACAAGTCTGGTTACTTGCCAACGTAATGAATACCACACTCAGACCACAGCTTGTTTTTGCCTAGTTCAGACTTGCCTCTCTCAAGAGTGTGGTTCAGGCACCTGCAGCATCAGCAGCAACCAGGCCTTTCTTAAAAAGGCAAATTCCTAACTGGCTCCACTGCAGATCTACAAACCCAGGATCTCTGTAGGCATCTGAGAAATGGATGGTTTCCTGAGTGTTCTGCATTCTCCAGCGTTAGATCACTTGATCATTGCCTCACACACCAAGTGTGGGTTACAACAGAGGAAATCTAGTGCAACTACATCCAAGGTGAGACATTTGAACAAAGTCTGTAGAAAGCTCTGAAAAAAATTAAATCAGATATAGCTGTATTCTAGCTGTGGATAACTGAGCCAAAAACTCTCAGAGGTAGAGTTCAGGAGATTAGATTCATAGAGTTTTCCTTATGTCATCTGATTATTTCCAATTTTATGGCAACTAGAACAATACAAATCTGAAATGACTCTTTTATCTAAAAGAGCATAAAACTTTTTTAAAAGGTCCCATTAAGCTGAAGACAGTGATGCTTCCTAGGCTGTTACTTTTGATCGGACTTGTAGCAATGAACATGAAAGCTCCTTCCTATGATTTCCTCCCCAAGGAAATGCCAAGGGCTGCCTTCCTCTCTGCAAGGTCTCCAGGTACCTTTCCTGTGACCTGCTAGGCATACCAGGTCCAGTTACAGTTCAGGAAATAGTAAGATTTAGTCTCCTGAGTTCCCAGAGGAAAGAAGTTTCTGGTCCAAGTGACCACAATAAATGGCTACACAACATTCTGATCACCTTATAGTTCTTGATCTGTTTTCTCTCGGTCAAGAATCCCAAGACTAGAGAGGTATGAAGAGCAGCCATGCAAAACATGCGTTTCCTACCTGAGTGAGTTCATGCCAAAGCAAAACACATTTCCTTCATCAGATAATCGGAACCAAAATATAGTTAGTTCTAAAAACACACTAGTCCAAAATTTATAAAAGAATGTTAAAGTTTCTAATGGAGAGAAATGAAAATGACAATGGCCCTGCTTCAATCACTGCAAAGTGTGTACACATATTGAATTAACATTCTATGTCTATAAATGTTTTTAAAAGATTCTATTGGAATTTGTCAAAGGCCCTTTTTTATCTTTTCATGAGAAAAGTCTTTTAGAGAGCAGAGCTGGAGGGAAATGAGCTCATCTTAGCAAAAGTGTATATGAGAAACCAATAGCCATCACTATAAACAGAAAAACTTGAAGCAATCCCACTAAGATCAGGGGTTTCCACTTTCTATAAAACACAGTGCTTGAAGTTCTAGCTAAAACAGTAAGATGAAAGGATGAAATAAGAGCTACAAATAGGAATAAAAGAAGTCCAGGTCTCTCTGTTTGCAAATGATTTTATACATGAGAAACTACAAGGACTACCTGTGATGCACTTCTTCACAGAAATTGAAAGAAGAAATTTTAAAACTTCATACGAAAGCTCAAAGGACTCTGGGTAGCCCAAAAAAATCCTAAACAAGAGAACATTTCTGGGGGAGTCACCATTCCTGATTTCAAGCTATACTATAAGACTATAGTAGCAAAAACAGCATAAAAACAGATGACTTGATTGACTGGGAAAGATATACACTGGAGAAAAAAACATCTTTAACAGGAGAGTGCTTATCTGTCTACAAGAAGAAGAATGAAACCTAATCCTTCTTTCTTGCCCTGCAAACAAATAAATTACAAGTGGATCAAAGATCCTAATACTAGATATGAAACTTCTAGAAGAAAGAGGGAGAGGCCTACATAAGAACTTTCAGGATCGGATCCTGGTTGCCCAGGAAATAGGATCAACAACCAACAAATGGGATTTTATACAATTAAAAAACCTTCCCTATTGCAAAGGAATCTGTTAACTGACTGAAGAGGCAGTCTATGAAATTGCATTAGAAAAGAAATACATTTGCCAGCTATATATCTGATAGAGGATTAGTGTCTCTAATATAGAAAATACTCAATAAACTAAATATCAATAAAACAACCCTATGTAATCACTCTGCTATGGAATTGAGCAGAGAGTTCTCAGGAGAAGAAAGTCTCCACCATCCTTAGCCATCAGGGAACAGATAAAACTACTTTGGGATTTCACGGTACTCCAGTCAGAATGGCTGAGATATAAAACATAAAAGAAACCAAATGCTGGCAATGATGCAGGGAAAAGGGAAGCCTCCCGCACTGTAGGTCACAGTACCAACTGGTACAGATCAACTCTGATCTAGACACATCACTTTTGGCATATCCCCAAGCTACTTTCTTTCCTACTCCAGGAACACTGTTCATCCTTGTTCATTGCTCTATTCCCAATAGCTAGGACATAAAAAGAGCCTAGGTGCCATCAGTTAACGAGTGGACGATTGATAGAATTTTATTCATCTGGAAAAATTAAATTATGAAAATTTCAGGTAAATGAATGAGATTGGGAAACATAACGAGTGACATAACCAAGACCCAGAAAGACAAATGTGGCATGTCCTCAGTCATACATGGATCCTAGCATCAAATCTTTAGATTTTTGTATTTAACTTGAGCTTCATATAGAAGCCAGTAAATAAGAAAGGAGCCATAGATGGAAAGGGTAAAAAGAGATCTTAAGGCAGCAGAGGCTAATATGGCTCAGGGGGTATAAAGAGAGGAGAATAATGGGGAAAATGGTTTAAGAAGGGAGGTTGGGGAAGCAAGAGCAGAATGGGGTAAGAAGAGAAAATTAGCAAGAAGTTTGTAAAGGCCAAATGGAAGCCTACTATTTTATAAACTTTACACACACACACACACACACACACACACACACACACACACACACACGCACACGCACACACACACACACACAGAGAGAGAGAGAGAGAGAGAGAGAGAGAGAGAGAGAGAGAGATATTTTTCATAAAAATAGTTAGAGTTATCTTATCCCAGGAATAATGCTTCTCTCAGACGGCAGAGATTATCAGATAAAACACCCAGTGTCAAGTGTGTGATACATTCTCTAAAGTTGCTTATTAGCAGTGTCCTGGAGACCACTTACATGATACAGGCTACTGCCGTTGTTAAGGATGTCCTGGAGGCCTCCTATACAACCCAGTCTATTACCGTTGCTCTTGATTTCCCACTGGAACTTGATAGTGAGACCCTATTGCTGAAGACACTATATACTCTGTTCATAATACATGGAGAAAAAAGTTCCTCCTTTCTGTGTAAGGTACTATTCAGGTTGCTGATGGAGAAAGGTCATCAACAGAGTTACCAGTTATGAACCCTGTGGGCTACAATAATGATCAAGATGGTAAGACATGCCTATGGGTCCAAGAGTGTCATCAATGTTACAGAGGCAACTAACTGATTTTCTCATTGAATTTAAGGTTTTATCCACAAGGAAATGCAAACCTGGTAGTGGCCAAGAGCCAATGGTTGGGAGTTCATAGGACTTATTATTTTGCGAAACAGCATCAATCTGCCCCTTAAATACCTATAGATTTGGGCAGCTCTTAGACCATATCAAAGAAGTATATTTCTGCAGTGCATGGCAGTTAATGCAGAAACTCCCAACTGGTCAAAGTGTACAGAGTAAGTGTCTAGAGATTGTCCTGCATGGTTCAGGGACCATAATGGAAGAGGAGGCAGGAAGAGATAAGAGTCAGAGATCAGAGAAGTGCAAAAGAGGGTCTTGTGTTCATGAGAGATACACTCATGAACTTGCAGCAAATCTGGCTGACTGCATGAGAGCTGTACTATATGAAAACATTAACAGCTTTCATTTATCAAGTCCCCATGATAGGCTGAGGACATACCTAAATAAGGGCCAAAGAGATTATGTAGTATGCCTATATTCACATTTAGGGACTTATCTGGGCCACCAAGCAAGTAGACATAATCCCAAAGTCCTGTTACAGGAGCCTACCATAACTTTCTCCGGAGAGGTTTCACTCAGCAGAGGATGGAAACAGATCCAGATATCCATAGCCAAACATCAGGTAGAGGTTGGAGACTCATGTTGAAGAGGGGTAGGGCTAGGACTGAGTGAGCCAGGAGGAGTCGAGGTCACCACAGGTAGACCTACAGAGTCCACTAACGTGGGCCCACGGGCAGGGGACTGATCAGAGTCACTGAACCACCAGTCAAAGAGCATGCAGGGACCTAGGCTCCTCTACACATTTGTAGCAGATATGCAGCTTGGTCTTCATGTGGGTTCCCCAACAACAGAAGCAGGGAATGTATCTGAGTCTGTTGCCTGCCATTGGATCCCATTCCCCTAGCTGAACTGCCTGGTTGGGCCTTGATATCCCTGGGTGGGGTGGTACACTGGGAGGCTTCCCTTTCTCTGCTGAGAAGAGGAGGGGATAATGGAGGGAGAGATTTGTGAGGGTGGGACTGGGGGGAGAGGAGGGAGGGGAGGGCTGTGACCAGGAAGTAAAGTGAATAAATAAACATATTAATGGGGTGAAAAGTCCTGTTTCTTCCTCTCCTACCCACTGTTTTTCTGGGATACAGGTAGGAACGCTGTCAATTCTGACAGGCTATAGAGGGAAAGTGAGAAAGACAAGCACATGTTTAAGAACACAGACACATAGGATAGTGCCCAGGCAACAGCTCAGTGCTGAACATGTAAGAGTTTTCTCAGTTGTTACCACACAAGGCAAGCGTCCAACTTTTATCTGTAAAGGAGCTGAGACATGAAGAGACTGGAGTGCTCAAACTCGATGATCCCTCTGAAGTCCCCTCTGGTATTTTTCCAGAGGATCTACACTCCTAGAATCTAGCCTCACAGATGAACATTTCCCACATTTGTGAGCAGAACTGCAAAACTCTATTTTTAAATCTTGCAAAGATGGCTTTATTAGTCACTTCCTCGAAGGACAGGGCCACACAGAAGGCTACAAACCTACAAGGGCTCTGTGTCTTAAAGTAATAGTGAGTCTTTCTACAGCCTGCCCCACTCTTCTTTAGGAGCTTTTCAACCGTATACAAGGTATGGCTTGGCATGACTTACCAGTGAATTCACAGTAAATGGCTGCTCCATGCTGTCCTGTCTGCAAAGGCAAGGTGCTCACTCCTTCTTCTCAGTCACTTCATCTGTTTCAAAGACACAGAGCAAAGCCGAGGTCACTCTAGGAGAACACAAGTCTCGATTCCCAAGGTCCAAGTTCAAATGAAGGTGAACCCTTTGAGAAAGGTACACGGCCAGAATGCCTCAAGAGACTATGGAGGTCTTCTCCAAAAATACAAAACGGTGGGTGCTTATGCGTGCTTGAAACTGATCTTCAAAGGTGGAGGGATACAGGGAATTAAGGCTTGATGAGAAGAGTGTATGGCGCTGCTGCACGCTGGTTTAATTAGAATCCTATGCAAGGCTATATATAAAGCAGGCTTACTTCCTTCAAAAACAGAAAAAGAAGAACATAGTTGTTTCTAACAAGAATGCTGTGGCAACTGACTCAACTGGAGCCAGGCTGGGTTTAAGCAGCCTTAAAGCTGCATCTGGCAGATGTATCGGACAGCTGTGTTTGTCCAGTCATTGTGAACCATGGCTTGTGGAGTCCCCTCCCCTTGAGAATGGACAAGACTGCCCTGTTCTAGTGGGTCTTCTACCTATGGAACATGATAAATGAGTATTGCTCCCACAATTATGTTCCATTATATATGAAAGATGAGGATGTGTTGCAGATATATTAGAGCCACTTAAGCAGTTGGTCTTAATTAAAAGACCATGAGGTCTTCACCAGAGGAAGTGAGACTTTGAACAGCTTGTTTTGAGATTCAGATGCCAGGAGGCCAGGAGTTCTGCAGCTGCAAGAAAGCTAATTCTATCCCAAACCACAAGAAATACAAAGAGGAGCCACAACCACAGCCACAGCTGAGCCCCTACCCACCAACACCCAAATTATAGATCCCTCGTTTGTCCTTACAAGGTCAACAGCTCAATTTCAACTTAAGATACCATGGAGAGAATCTACGTAAGCTAAGCTCACATACATGTCTCACAAAAACCTGAGATGAAGATAGATTGTCTTTAGCTCTTAAGTTCAAGGAAACCAATATGGTAGCAATAGAAAGCCAGCCACCTGTGTGACTACAGTAAGTTATACTGTTGGGGCATCTGAAACAGGGAGAAGTAAAAGTACCGATAATATGGCTATAACAAGGATTAAATAGGTTAGCAGGTAAACTCTAAAGAATTCCCACCCCATAGCCAATATTCTATAATCATTAAAATTATTAGAATCTTTATTTTGCAGCTGAAGAAACTCGGTTTCAACAGTGTTAAGCAAACATGCCCAAGTTCAAAGCTTTACAATTGCTAACCCTTCCTTTGAACAACAGCGGATGTCAACTTTTCTCTCCATCCTTACCTAGCAGAAAATCCAATAGAATTATTATATCTAGAGTAAACATTAGAATGAGAGAGTTGTCTTCCAGAAGTCCTCTGATCTTGAAGAAACCATTGTAGAAAACAGGGATTTCTGTGATCTATAGAGTTGTTTTCTGGGGGAGCTTTACTGCCTTTGCGTGACTTTGGTCACAAGACAGTCCTGGCATACCTGGAGTGTCTTGCACTATTGAGTACTGAAAACTGTACACAGTAAGGACTGGAGCTACAGTGGTGTGATGTTTTCCTTCATGAAACATATAGATAAGATTAGGGGCATTGGTATAAGGAGCTTGTTTTACATTCCCACCCCCATGGGAAGAAAAGAAAAGAAAAGAAAAGAAAAGAAAAGAAAAGAAAAGAAGTCTTTGTAAACAATCAATAAATATGCTTTTGCACGGCGCTTTGATGTTCATCCACAGAGGCCGGATATCCGGCTACCAGCAAGGCCTTAGCTCATTCTTGAGTAATCTTTTTGCTTTGATCAGCCCACATGACCAACCAAGAACAGCAACATTCTTACTTTTCTACCTGTAACCAAGTCACATTCTTCACACCCTACCAGCCACATTGGTAACTTTGGACCTCATCTCCTCACTTTGGAAACAGTGGAAGGCCACAGTCTCTTAAGTTGTAACACTGCAATTGATCCAATCTGATCGATCAGCTCTTCTCCATGTTATTTTTCATCCCCACCCACAGAAACCATTCAAAGAAAATGACTTTGCCTCTTCTGGCTTTTCCCTCTTGACCCCATCAAACCTTGGAGTAACTTGCTGAGTTGTAGGCCTGAGTTACAAAGATTCGCAGGAAAAAAAAAAAACTGCTTTAGAGAGCTACAGACACAGTGTGAGCTCATCACTCTGATACTGTGGATGATAAGGAACTCAGGCAACACTCCGGGGAACAGCCACTTCTCAGTTCTCAGACCAAAAAGGAAAAAAGAACTTCAGAGTTGAGGAGACTCACTGCCTGAATTAGCTGCACTTGTCTGTAACCTCAACATGAATAGGGTAGAGTCTGTAGTGTTCAGGAGCTCAAAGTTAGCTGTAGCTACAAAGACAGTTGAGTTTAGCTATATAGAAAGTTGAAGGGTAGCCTAGGCTATGTGAGACCCTGACCCTGTCTTAAGCATCAGAAAGAAGAGGAGAAAAGGAGAGGTAGAGAAAGAGTCAGAACAGTGTGGATGGGTGAGGGAGAAGGCAGGGGCACAAAGGAATATTGAGCAGTCATCTGGTCTTGCAAAAGAATCATACCATACATAAAGAGGTGGGTACAAGGCCATTCTGAGCTACTACACATCAAGTTCAGATCCAATCTGAACTCATGGGACTCTTTTTATTAGTTAATAAAAACACAGAGTTCTAGAACTCATACACAAAGATTCCAAGGAACTGGCATCTTAGAACACAGCCCAAGGATTTTCCATACAGGAGATTCCAGAGATATATTTTGGAAAAAAAAAACCCAAAAACAAAAATAACAAGAACAAAACAAAACACACCACACACACACACACACACACACACACACACACACACACACACACAACCCCAGCACTTACTGTACCTGGCAATGTATCATGCAGGATTCTTAGTTGCAGGCAAAAGACCCCAATTCTTAAGTTTGAAGAACAATGTAGAGATCATTTATTTCCAGGAAGGTCAGCAAAACTGGGCTCAGAGGCTGCATTTCCAGGAATACCACCTCAAATATCATAGATGTCTCAGGAAACCACAACACTACCCAGCTGTGTCTGTAATAGCTCAAACAAGAGAGTCTACAGCTTCCTCTACTCCTGCCATGAATTGTTGCCGTGGAAACTATGGGAGGTTGCCTGGGGTTTTTCTACATGTCTGTAGTTTCCATATCATGAAATAAAACTGTTCATCAGTTATGCCTAGGTCACATGCCTGCAGCCTGGCTGTAAAGAGGGCTGAGTATGTACCTTTAGTATGCCACACTTCTATAGAAGGAAATGGACATGCTAATTTAGAAATAAATGTGTTTAGGGTGGGTGGTGGAACAAAGAAGTAACCACACAGAATCAAATGAACAAAATCTTCCTTGTAATGAATTTCCATTAGTATAAATTGTTTAGTTCAAATATCTTAAATACCAGAATTAATTAGCTTGACACAGCTAAAATAGTCACTTTGAACTTTCACACATAAGTTTGTAATTCAGTGGTAGAAACGAATTCCTTCCAAATATAAGACAAAAGAAGTTCACAGACCAGTTGGCATATTTTTTTTGAACTGTTTACTGCTCAATGGCCCTGTTCCTATATGAATTTTTGTATTTTTTTAAGTTCCCAGTTCTGGGTCAGTGGCTCTCAAAGTATAGAACAGCTATCCTGAGATGCTTTCACGGAATGTTAAAGGTCAGTATTATTTTCATGATATTACTAAAGCGTTTGATTTCTTGCATATATGTGGGTGAGTACTGAAGGGACTGGTGTTTGTTCAGGACCCCAAGACCAAATTCTCAGCACAAAAGAGATTTATTTGCCTTAGAAGGACAGAGGGTAGGGAAGAAGAGACAAAGAAAGAAGACAGAGGACAAGGGAGAGGGGAAGGGGGCTTTTGTCTCAGGAGGACAAAGAACTGCCATTAGATAGAGACATAGCAAATAGAAAAACAGCAGTTTATAAAGGTGAAAGGGGCATATCAATCAAGGTGGCCAGAATGGAGCCTTTTATTGTTGAACTTCAATACTTTGGTAGCTGGTAGTTAGCCTCAGTGGGGAGGAAGTGGCCAAATAGGAAGATCAACCTTTGTGGCTAGCATTAGGAATGTTATCTAATGGTTTATAGCAAGGCAGAGGGAACTAAGAAGGGCGTGGCCTGCCAGAGGCAGGTTTGCCATGCTCAGGCTTGCTGGAGTCCTGTCAAGCATGGATGTGGGTGTCTGAATGAAGGTGCACAGGTGCCAACGAGTGTGCAGGTCATGAGTCAAGGTGAGCTGTCTTCCACAATCACTTCTGCACCAGATGGTTTTGAGACAGGATCTTCACTGAATGTGAAGCTCACTAGTTGGCAAGCCCCAGGGATGTTCTTGCCATCGCCTTTCCAGGGGTGGGATTATAGGCAAGCCCTTTCTGAGTCAGCATTTATGTGGGTGCAGAGGATCTTTATCAATCAAGTCATCTCTAAGCTCTAGTAGTAGTAGTAGTGAGAGTAGTAGTATCAATCTCTCATAGTTACGTTTTAGAGAGTTCCTAGGGAGTAAAGTAATTTATAGAACCTTCACTTCAATACTCTTAATGTCTGTTTTAACATCTAATAATTTTAAGTAAACAATACACTTAAAATTGCATAACTATCTTTAGCAACGTTTTAGAGGGCAAAAAGTTTAAGCACTGGTTTTATAAGATAAACAAGCAAACAAGCAATTTAAAAATGCATTATACTATGCCAGTGCCACCCAAAATAAAGGAAGCCATATGAATCTAACATAGGGAATGTCAATGCCAAGGTCACCTTTCATTCATGCTACTGGAATCTCCATGAAATATAAGAAGAGAACTTAAATAGTAAGAGATATCGGGCTTTACAGAGCTGAGGCCCACAAGTACATATACAGCAGGCTGGTAAGTATCCCACATTGCCATTCTCTTTCTGATATGATGATGTCATTGTCAGTAGATAAAGAGCACACTGCTCAGACCCACATGTTCCACCTCTGGGGCCATGTTACCAAGTCATAGTCTACAGAATGTAGACAGAAGTGAGGCAGTCAAGGTCTAGATCCTGAAGAATGATGGCAATGACTGAGCATGATGGGAAATTTTCTTGGGCCTGGGTTTGCATGACCCAGGGTCTTTAGGCAGCAGAAAGTCAGTGGTCACCAAAAGTCAACCGGAGACCGTGGAGTTCATGTTGGTGGTCTCACTCTGGTGAAGACTAAAGACGTGGAACTTGTAGGAGAAAGCAAAGCAGAATCAATGCTCTAAGTTAAGAGAAATTAATAACAAGTGAGGAGCTGAGGCAGAGAGAGAGTCCCAGGAGAGAGGAAGTAGTTAAATTGCTTTGTCCAGACTGCTCTGTCGTAGTCATTGTAGAAACTGGACAAAGACTGAGGTAATTTCTACTAAGATCAGTAAGCACATAGGACCTATCACAGGTTTAGCTGATAAGAGGTAACATCTGTCCATGTTCTGGTCCAGTTGGGAAATAGTCATACTCTGCTCATGTACTACGCATTACACACACACACACACACACACACACACACACACACACACACACACTCACACACATACACACTCACACTCACATACATACTTACACACACACAATACACACACCCATACTCCCATATACTCACACTCACACGCTCACACTCACACACATACTCCCACAAACACACTCTTCCCTCCCCCCACGTCTAGTTTGTCTCTGATTTCTGCTTTGTCAGCGGTTGACCTTCATGGTCTGGAGCTGTTGGATCTACCTGGTATTACCATTGACCTTGCAGGTGTTTATGTGGCCAGCATTAGTGTCATGCAGCAGTGTCCTGCACATGTTCCTCAAGGAAGGGTGCTGTAAAGGAGGCAGCTGGCCTGCTAATGCTGGCTCAGAGGCCCTCCTTCCTCTCTTCTGGCCCAGCAGGTTACCTGATGCCCAGCTACAAGCTCTTGTTTCTCCTCTCTAAGGTCTCCTCTCTAATGTCCCCACCTTAACTGTTTTACCCTTAGCATATCTGTTCTCATCCTCACATTTGTGATAACATGTAATTTTACCATGAGTCCTTTTCCCTTACTACCTATGGTGAGAGAGCATCCACCTCAGAGGGATACATATGACTCGCTGCACCCACCCTCTCCCCCTCTGGCCAGCTGAAGTCACATGAAGGTGAGATGTGTCATAAGGATGAGCCATGGCAAAACTGGAAAAAGAAAAAGAGCATCTTAGTTTGCTTACACTCAGACAACTTAGATGGATGCAGATTTCTTTCTTGCTGAGTGCTTTGATTAACTGTTTAGGGAGCTGGGCCAGCAAAGAAAGGCCTGGGGACCATGGCCATGCTAACATGAGAACACAAGCCTGTCATTATTCTTCTTTCCCTAGTCTCTGAACCTGTCTGCTTAGTCTCTACCCCTTCTCTGTGTACTCAACACACATCCCCTGAACCTGGCTTCTCCAGAATCAATCTCATACAGTATCTCAGATCTACAGTGAGCTGCAGTCCCGAAAGCTACTTTTGGTTGTCATAAATAATTTGGTTGTTTACAGTAAACTTTAATTTTTAAGTTTCAGTTTCTTGTGTGTGTGTGTGTGTGTGTGTGTGTGTGTGTGTGTGTGTGTGTGTGTGTAGTATATGTTTCTATACTTGTTCATGTGTGTGTACAGGCGTATGTGTAAAAAGCATAGGTCAGTGGAAGGCTGTCCTCTTCTTTTGCTCTCCAGTTGATTTTTGACATGGTCCTTCACTGAACCTGAAGCTAATGAACTCAGTAAGACCAGCTGGCTGGTCAGCCAGCCTCAAGGATGTGTTTGTCTCTGCTCTCTACTTCTAGAATTGCAAGCAAGCATGCACCACCATACTTGGCCTTCTCCTTTGTGTTAGGGACACTGATGCATGTCTTTACATTTAGTGACAAACTCTTTACCAACCAAGCTGTCTCCCCAGTCCCAGACTGCCAGCTATCAGAGACTCTGGCACCATGGAGACTAAGGCCCTGTACTTAGGCACTTACAATATTTAGTTGTTTTATCTGTGGACTGGAATCAGAGAAATGGAAGCAAGGTTCTGATGAGGAAATCAAAGCCATTTTTTTTTTATTTATTGCCCAACAGGTCCAATGTGCCAGCAAGCACCCAGTGCAAACAGCTCCGTACTCACACACGGTAGAGGGAAACTTAGTGCTAACATCTTGTTAATGGTCCTTAGTGTGGCCCTCCAGGTTGGCAGCCTCATTCACAAGTGGCCTGGCTGTGTTGTTCTCACACATACAGCTGTTTGAGAACATCCATCAGTAACGTTTGAGTCTTAGCCTGCTCCTTAGCCTCATTCCCAGTACAATCTACATTCTTCAGATTTGATAAGATCTAAATTACAGCCACTTAACCTATGAGAGACCTACTGGTGGTTTTGCCTTTTTGGGATATCCCTAACCACTTCCCTAACCCAGCCTCTAGAAAAGGTAACTATTTTCCTCTTAAACTGACCTTTTACAGAGGTGTAGAGAGCTTCCTGCTGATCCTGACATACAGGGCTTGGGAACGTGGGTGCCTGAGGTACCCACTTTCACAATGAGCACAATAACCTTGTCTCAGAGGGTCAGTTGACAGCAGCCCAGGGAAGGAAGTGAGCAGACAGCTACTCAGAGGGTCTATGACAAAAGGAGCCTCATCCTTGAGTCCTCTCCAAATGACAGGTCGGAGTAGTTGACCATCCTTCCAAGAGGCAGTAGCCTCTTTCTGTTTGATCCCCAACTCATTGTTGCCACTCTCAATTGCCCCCAGAGACAGGAGCACAGTTTGATTCTCTGTTAAAATATGGAACAAATAATGGAGAGAATGATCAGAAGACAATATCTGGCTAGTATTTGCTGACTTCTTTGTGTCTTAGGTTTTTTTTCCCTCCCCCTCTTCCTCTATCTTCTGCTCCCCTGATTTTCTAGTGGGTTTCTGAAGGGCAGGGGATGTTCAGAATCTAGGGCCTCACATGCTGGACAAGTACTCCACACACTAAGCTACATACTCAGACCAATTTTGTAGGCTGTTTTTTCCCCTTTCAGTATCAATTTACTTATTTTTTTTCTTAAAAATATGGATATTTTAGCTGCACAGTTTTGGCTCAGGCCTTCATTGCCAGAACTTGGGAGGCAAAGGCAGGTGGATCTCTGTAAATTCAAAGTCAACGTAGTCTATAAAGTGAATTCCAGGACAGCCAAGACTGTCCTGTCTCAAGAAACCCTGTCTTGAAAATACAACAACAGAAAGAGAGAGAGAGAGAGAGAGAGAGAGAGAGAGAGAGAGAGAAGGAAGGGAAGGGAAGGGAAGGGAAGGGAAGGGAAGGGAAGGGAAGGAAAGGAAAGGAAAGGAAAGGAAAGGAAAGGAAAGGAAAGGAAAGGAAAGGAAAGGAAAGGAAAGGAAAGGAAAGGAAAGGAAAGGAAAGGAAAGGAAGAAAAAATCAACCAAAACCAACCAACCAAACAACAAAACCCACTTTTTCTTTTTCAGGAAGAGGTACTTAAGCTTAGAATTCTGACCCACTTTCATCCACAACAGCCGTGTTTTCTAGAATACAGAAAAGAATGTACCAAACAGTGAGCACTCTCCTGACAGGCTCCACACTCACAAAAGAGATGGGGACATCTCTACTCAATGGCGTCCTTTTCTTCCGAGTTCCACAGTGACCTGGATAAGCAGGCGAGGTGCTGTCAGGTGAGAGAATGGACCAGCTCAAGCCATCTGTACAAGCTCAATTCTTACTGGCCAAACCAACAGCCCTTCTTGTCCTCACTGGGTTAGAGTTCATTTTCCAGGAAGAACAGGGTGCAGCTTACTTTAATTAGTGGTGCAGAAAGGAAATTATTATATCCTAGGCCTAGAGCTGCAAAGATCTTGATCTTATCTGCTTCAGATAAAGGGAGAGGGCCACTCCCAGGCCTTCAAGGACAGATTCACAAAGGAGCTCTTAAAGCTGCAGACCTGTTTTAGGAGGCATACCAGCTAGGGGCAGCACCTCTCTTCATTTTGAAAGACTCTAAGAACAGAATACTCTGATTACTTAAAATTCATATCTATAGTACTAATGAGAAAAGTGCTGTGGCCCAGATGGCATCTTATCTATGCCAAAAAAATATAGCCATATAAAGACGTGAACAACTCAAACTTGCCAGTTAATAATTGAATGTTAAAACCCTTTCAAGTTTCTAAGACTTAGAAATTCTGAAAGTATTACTGAAGAACACATTTCCCCAAAGTTAAAAGAAATCTCTGGGGAAATAAAAAGATGTGAATGGAAAGAGATGAGAAGATGAAGAAGCAGCTTCTGTTGAGGGTTTTCCCCTTTACCTGTTAACCAACCACTTGGGTGTGAACACCTGCTGGGTGTCAGCTTTCGGCCTCTTCCCCGCAGCTCTGTCCTGAGCAAACAGTCTAGAGCAGAGGGGTATGCAGGTGACCAGCCATCAAGACTGGAGGCACCACAGAAGGAAGAATTAAATACACCACTCTTGGGGAGAGTTTTATAGATCTATGTATTTTGATGTGTATGAGAGTGTTTGCCTGAATGTGTGTGTGTGTATGTGTACCACATGCATGCCCAGTGCCTGATGGGGGGGGGGGTCAGTAGAGCATGCCAGGTCACCTGGAACTGGAGTTACAGACAGCTGGAAACACAAACCAAACCCAGGTCCTTTGCAAGAGCAGCAAGTGTCCTTAACTACTGAGTTAACACAATACTGATGATGATGATGATGATGATGATGATGATGATGATGATAAGTTTGTAAGATCTAATATTTCTGAAGAAAAACATCAACCATTTTTTGATATTTCATTTTCACTTTTAAGTATTTGATTGCTAGTAGCAAGGCTTCCTTCTTTACTACTTTAACCTGTTGTGGGTTAAAAAAAAAAGCCCTTCCAATATCTCACTGAAAGTACAAATTTCAATCCTTCCTCTCTTTTAACCTGTTTATACTACTTAATGAATTGTGTAATAAGTACAAAATAAAGCCTGGATATGGACTGGCAGCAAGTATTCATCTATGACTATATCAAGACTATTCTGAATGTGCCCATGAATTCCATTTTTACTTTAAACACAGCGTGCTCTCTTCTTTCCCTCTATTACAGAGGTTCTAAACCTTCCTAACGCTGAAACCCTTTAATATAGTTCCTCATGTTGGGATGACTCCGACCATAGAATTATTTTTTGCTGATACTTTATAACTGTAATTTCACTACTATTAGGAATTGCAATGTAATTATATAATATGCAGGATATCTGATATGCAACCCCTATGGGGCTGTGATCCATAGGTTGAGAGTCACAGCTTTCTTATCTCCTGGGTAAGAGCCAAGCGGAGTTTAAAATGGAAATACTAATAAAGTACTATTTGTCTCCTTTATCACATCAAACAACTGCAGAATGGCTGCCACGGTGGTAACTGGCACTGTTAATATAGACTTTCCTTCTCTAATGGAATTGCACATCAACACACTTGACCTCAGACTGTGGTGAAGACAGCCTCTCAGAAACAGATACACCCTAGACTTGTAACCCACAGTCAGAGCACTGGAGTTCAAATTCCAAGTAGTCTTAGTGTGAGGTAATGCTTGACAAACATACAGCACGGCTTATTATTCCCTACCTTTCCCTCCATTCTATGTATGAGAAAACAAAAGCTTCTAGAAGAGGCAATAAATTGAACCATGATGGGGAAAGGAAGCAAAGGGAGGAGCCTAGAGTTCGGGCATGGTCCTGCAGTGATACCAGTCATTCATTAACCTTTGAAAGTTACCAGTGAAATCCAGGGGAGGGTCAAAACCATGGACCTCTATCGAGAAGGACAGAACTGACTGTAGAAATGGGACGTCAGTCTAGCATCACAAATATACAATTCACAATCTCTGTGGCTGAGACATAAGAATGGACATTTATTCACATTTTTCCCCCTTAGGCAGAATGATTCAATGTCTGTGCCTGGCCACCTAAATGAACAATTATTCTAGCAGGAAACAGCTCAATTCAAAGTATCCACTACCTTTTAAGATAAAATTCTAAATGCTGTGGTATCCAACAGACATTCCATAAACTTATAAACAGATTTAATAGCAGAAAAGCAACATTGTTATCTTGAATAGGTGGGATGTTGAGCTTTTAAAATATAAGTCAATTAATATGCAATATAAAACTGTTTAGTAAATAACTGTAAGGTGTCAAGAAGCTACTTAGATTTCAAATGTGTTTTTCTAATCATAATTTCAGGATGATAATTTTGCTGTCCCGCTGGTGAATCTTTTAAAAAAAATCCAGAAATTTTCACTTCAAATATGTCAATCATTTTTACCATATTTTGTAGTATGCTTTCATTTATCCCAAATGGCTTTTTAAAAAAATAATATTCAAAGGTTCTTAGTTCAACAGATCCATTTTTAAATGACATAATTTTTCTGCTTGCTGAGATGACTAAAGCTCCGAGATAGAGGACCAGGTCTTAGCCATGATTAATTAATTGTATTTAACTTTCATAAATTTCCTAAGGAGAGTTTTCCAACAAATGATGTTAGCCGGATATTACTATTTGAAAGCAAGCAAGCAAACAAACAAAAGCCAGACATCCTGAAGGTCCACTGATTCCCTAAGGTTCTCCAGACTTGGAGCTCTGCACTGTCCAGGTTCCTCCTATGAGCAATAGCATTTACGTTTGGTGTTACAATACATGAGCTCTTCAATGCAGTGGACAAAAACCATAAAAGGCTATGGAATGAATCTAACTGTAGGGTGGCAGGCGTCAGGGATGAACACAGGACTACCCACACACCCTTTCCTGGGATGCTTTAGTATTATACTACTTTTCAAAAAGTCCTTATGCCAATGGAATGCTTAAAAGGTGACCATTTCCTAGTCCTGCCATGTCTCACTCCCTGTCAGGAGCATCCCTAATGCCGAAGTAGTTTCTTCTGAGTGTAGTTCCTGGACTATCTGGACCACAGCAGCATGAATGAAGAGGGAGATGCTGGCAACAATAAAGCAAATTCTTCAGTCCCAAATGAGTCAGAATTTCTGGGAAAGATGCCCTTCGCATCTCTCTCTAAGTCTCTCTTTTTTAATCCAGCAGTCCAAGATATGTTTATTTACATCAAAACTTGAGACACTGCATCAAGTAAAATTTTTCTAAGACAGTAATAGAATACTTCTGTTGAGTAAACTTTTTATGCCATCTTATAATAAAAGCTAAAAATGCTCTTTGGTTCTATTTATAAAAAAAAAAAAAAGCTTTTCTATATGTACCTTGAGAACAGATTTTGAAGAAATCATGTAAGGTGATAAAGCATTGAATGGTACAATAGATGTAGAAAAAATCAGTTTAAAAGAAACATTTGTTTTTACATTAAATGTTTATTTGAAATCAAATGATTTTGTACATAAAGTTCAATAATATTAAAAAAATAAAAAGAAAACCCTCTAAGAAAGCCTAGCCTTCACTCAGCTGACGCTTCCTTAGGTTTCTGTGAAATAAGAGGAGTCTGTCCTCTTCCTCAGCCCTCAACCTGCATCCCGAAACTGAACTTTCCATCTTTGCACTTGATGTGTCTTTATACTGCAGAATACAGTGGTTTCTCACGGCTGCCATTTAACTGGAGCTGCAGCTATGTTCCTTCATTTCCCTGAAGGCATCCAACTCTGACTTCTCACTCAATAGCAGCCAAGGGTAAATCTGTCTTTAAATCTACAAATGCTGTCTGCTGTTCCAAATAAATGTATTTCTCATTTATTTATTTGTCTTGACTCCTTAAGCCCTGACTATGAACAAGAAAGGGCTGAAACAATGGGGAACAAAGACCTATGGGAGCTTTCTGACTTATGATAAACCAGGGGCCAGGGGCCAGAGGCCAGGGGCCAGGGGCCAGGGGCCAGGGGCCAGGGCTATGGCAGAAAGGTAAAGGTGTTAAACAATTGCACAATAGAAGATTGTGGCACCTACTAAAATGCTGACACAAAGAAGCAATTAGAGTTTAGCATTTCTTAAGCAAAAAAATATTGCAGAAGTGACAATTTATCTTTGCTGCATCAAGAACCATTGCATTGGTTTGTCTGATTATTGGAGAAGTGAACTTTGATGATTTAAGCTGTGTTGTAAAATTTTGCCCTATGAGGAGACTTTTCTTTTCTTTTCTTTTTTCTTTTTTTTCTATGAAATTATGAAGTACTTTGTAAGCAGTTGTTGTAAGAGTATGCACACATTTGGCTACCAGCTAATTTTAGCAACTAAATATGACTTTTGTCTGAAACAATTATCACAATGTTTGAAAAGGGTGAGTTTTCTATTCCTTGCATACTTCTTAGTTTAGCAGAACTTCTTGAATGAAAGTTGTTATGTTTTGATATAAAGCTTAACAAAGTTATGCTGTCTAATGAATCTATCCATGGTGGGGGAGATACTGAGGGTGAGCACAGGATCTCTCATCTGCCAAGCAAGCATCCTAGCACCAAGTCTTTCCGTCAGCTGCCAGCATTAGATAGCTGGCACATGCCAGGTATCCAATGGTAGCTAAAGTGTCCCTGTTAAGGACTGCTTCACAGATAGATGATAGCCCTTCTGAGATCTTGTGGAATCTCTAAGAGGAGCAGCCTGGTGAAAAGAAATGAAGTCTGTATGTCCATCCCTTGATGGTGATAATGGATGCCAATAAGGAGTCAGTTTCTCTCTCTCTCTCTCTCTCTCTCTCTCTCTCTCTCTCTCTCTCTCTCTCTCTCCCTCTCTCTTCCTCTGCTCTCTCTCTCTCTCCCTCTGCTCTCTCTCTCTCTTCTCTCTCTCTCTCTTCCTTTTCGTGTACCCTTTTTCTTTTTCCTGCCATCTAAGAGGAAGCTATTCTCCACCATTAACTTCCTATCTCAAGGCTCTGTCTTGTCACAAACTCCAGGGTAATAGAGCCAACTCCTTATGTCTGTCTTGGGTATTTCAGCCAGGGAAAGAAAGCTGACAAAAGTAGATCTTCAAATTCACCAATTATAAGATAACCTAAAACTATGTCTACTCCTTGTTTAAGACTCTGACACCTTTATTGTTAGACACTTTTGAATAAATGGCTCTTGGCCATGTCTAGATTAGTGTAACATAAGGCATAAAATACAGGTTGTAGTTTGTTTTCCTAAGCAAAATATCCTCATTGCCTCAAATTATAATTGGGAAATGACCAATGAGTCTTCTGAGGTATCTTTAACTTTTTATTTAATTCTCAATCCTGGTAACAAGGTGATCTGTCCAAATAAGGTATTTAGTACATATTTACAAGCTTGAACTTATCTGGCTGTGATGGATAAAGTTAGAAGATAAGATGTTGTGTCTCAGACAGGAGATAAGTGTATCACTATGGAAGAAAGTATCCCAGTTCTGTACTAAGGATAATAAATGAAATAGAGTTTTGGGAGACATTCTGAAGGATACTCATAGAATTCACAATCAACCCAAATATAATAAGATATAAAAACATAAATAAAGATGTTGTAAGCATCAGCAGAGATGGTAATTGGAAGTGTTCCTTACCAATATTCAACCAATCACACAGCATACAACCCCAACTCTCAACCCACTAACAACTACATCTGTAGAGTGATCTCCAAAATGTCTCTCAAGCCTGCATCTTCTATCTTGTCAAGAGGTCCCTTAATGTCTACCACTTTATCTGTTCATAATGCTGGAAGAGATTTTGTACTAGATCTATATACTCCTAACTCATTTCACTCTAATTCTTTTTTCTCACAATTTTTATTAGATATTTTCTTTATTTACATTTCAAATGGTTTTTTTTTTGTTTATTTGTTTGTTTGTTTGTTTGTTTGTTTGGTTTTTCTAGACAGGGTTTCTCTGTAGTCCTGGATGTCCTGGAACTGACTCTGTAGACCAGACTGGCCTTGAACACAGAAATCTGCCTGCCTCTGCCTCCCAAGTACTGGGATTAAAGGCGTGCACCACCACTGACCAACTTCTGATTAACTCTTATGTGACATACATTGTAGTCTGTTAATACTGACTTGGACATTACCATTTCTTTGCTTAAAGCTCTTTAATGGATTGTTATTATTAATATCATAGTTATAAATATAATATCCTACTTATAAAGTCTATGTTTTAAGACCCCCTCAGTGGATACCTAAAACCACAGATAGTACAAAATTTTAAAAACATTTTCCCTCCCTAGGAATGTATATAAGACAGCATCACTTATAAGTTAGACACATAAAAAATTTATAATAACTAATGACAAAATAGAACAATTATAACAATATATAAAATATTTAATGAGAACACAAAGTTGGTAGGATAGAGTAGGGTAGGGTGCCTTTGGGAGGAGTTGGGGAGGGATGAATAAAACCAACATACATTGTATGAAATTCTCAATGAACTGTAAAAAAAATTGAAAAGAGATTCATGAGTGTGGAATTGCTCTTTCAAATTATCGTATTACCCAAGTCCTTCTTCTGGTAGAGGAACCAGTTCAAGATCTCACACTACACTTAGTTGTCTTATCTCCTCAGGGTCTTCAAATCCTGAATCATTCCTCAGTCTTTCCAGCTTTCAAGATTTTTATGGTTTTTAAGAGCACTTGTGAGGGTTTTTGTTTTTTTGGTTTTTTGGTTTACTTTGGGTTGGGTTTTTGGTTTGGTTGGGTTTAGTTTGTTGTTCTTGTTTGTTTGTTTTGTTTTGTAGATAATCCCTTGATTCTGGCTTATTTAGTGTTTATTCAGCTTTATGTAATCAAGAGTATAAACTGGTGGTGATGAAAGCATCCTGCCTGAAGCAGAGATGCTGACTCCGACACTGGGAGGGTGGGTAGGAAGGAGAAGTGTAGACTGGTGTCGGGTGGTACATGTGCATTGATTTTGCATGATGAATGTCAGTAACTGAAGATATTGGTATGTGGAGTGAGGGTGTGAATAAAGACTAGTAAAGAGGCTCCTGGCTCAGAAAGACCTTTGCATCACAAACTACACTTTGTCCCTTTTCATCCATGACATTGAGTCCTCGTGTTTCAGATACCTGTGACTAAGAAGAGAGAACATCAAGTGTGCCACCATGCCCAGGCCGCAATTAGTTTTAGAAGAAATGTTCTATTTGTATATAAATTTGCATATATATAATATTTGTATTAATCATTTGAGAATTTCACCTAATATGTTTTGGTCATATTTACCACTTATATTCCTACCATAACCACTTAGTCACTTTCCCCACACAACTTCAAGCCACAAGCCGCCCCCCCCCCCCAGCCAAGTTTGTGTTACCTTACTTACTACTCTTAGGGGTGGGGCTGCCCAGCATGTGGTTGGCCTACCAGGCAGAGAGTCCCTTCATTTAATAAAACTGCCTCTCAGCTGGGCATGGTGGTGCACGCCTTTAATCCCAGCACTTGGGAGGCAGAGGCAGGCAGATTTCTGAGTTTGAGGCCTGCCTGATCTACAAAATGAGTTCCAGGACAGCTAGGGCTATACAGAGAAACCCTGTCTCAAAAAACAACAACAACAAAAATGAAAGAAAGAAAGAAAGAAAGAAAGAAAGAAAGAAAGAAAGAAAGAAAGAAAGAAAGCTACCTCTCCCTCTCCCAGCAGCTGTCAAAGACCAATGGCTCTTCAGTTAGTTCTAGGATGCCACGCCCACCATGCTGCCATTTCTCATCTGACTTCAGTTTGTACTAAAATGAAGTATTTTTAAAGTGCTTAAATAGCATCTTTGAACATCAGCAAAGGATATATTAACAAAGTAAAATGATATTTGCATCAGTTGCAGCCCCTATAAGATATCCATTACTGCTACATCAGACGAAACATTTGCAAATCATTGTTAAAGAGACAAACTTGGATAAAGATGAGCAAGTGACAGGAACAAGTTTTAGATAAATATTTACAGCTGTGTGTGATGTGACAAAGTGCTTAAGCTCGATAGTAATTAAAAAAAAATAACAACAACAACAACAAAACCTGAATTTCAACACAAGGCTCTAGGTCAGTAGTTAAGTGTTTAGCCAGAAAGATATTTGACATTACCTCTACAAACTCCTGCTAACAGTGAGGGTTTGCGTCTGAACATAATGCAACAACAATAAAACTCTCTCACATCAGTTTTTAATAAGACCATGAAAGGCACCACACTATTCCATTCTAAGAACTCCCAGGCAGCCCTGAGGGTTGTATTCCAGTTTGTGATTAGGTGGAAATGAATCCTGCATCCAAACCTCTTACAAAGACTTTTAGACAGAGGCGGCCAGGGTCCACCCCAACCCTCCGACAGAGAAAACTATGTAGGTAGGATGGAAGCTATTGTTTGGACTAACGTGATGTTTACCTTTCTAAGTCATTCAATACCTGATGAAAGAAACTTGACTATATGTGTCATTAGAAAACATGACAGTCAGTTATATTCCTTTTGACAAATACATCTTAATTTTTTTGCTGATTGGAAAAGCAAAGTTCTGTACCAACCTGATTTCATGTTAACTTTAATTTTCTTTATATACTTGAGTTTTGTGTCAATTCAGCAAGCAGTATTTCCTGTGCAGAATGCCCATACAAGCAGTGTGCTTTCCAGGCCTGCCCTATCCCATTCTATCTGCTGCCTTCAATTTTTTATAGCTAGAGAAAAATTTTATGGGACAATTTAAAAACAACCCTATGAGGACAAAACAGACAGGAAAAAAAGAACTTGAATCAATTCACAATTATACTAAAGCAGAATCCCCTGAACAAGGAGGAGTTCTTTAGGTTTCACAGAAATGAACAGTAAGGTGTTAAGGGATAGGATTGGTAGCACACAGAGTAATACCCTGCCCATGAAATCATGGGTTCGGTAGATTAGAGCAATTCAGCCATAGTCCTATTACTAAATATAGTTTTCCTTCTGGTTTTAATTAGAGGTGTCTGGCTGATTACTGTTCAGCCATTTTGAGCTTGAGATTCAGGGTTCTAAAAGGGACCGGTACCAGGGCTTCTTTTTGAACATAGGCAAATGCAAAACAGGAAGTCAGCACACATGGAGCTAGAAAGGGTCAAAACAAGTCATCCTGACACTCTGTTTCCAAATTAACCCAATGAGTCACCAAGACAAATCATCAAAGTGACTGATTCGTGGTGGCTCACTTAAAGGTACCTCTCATAGGAACCTTTGCCAAATCTCTGGCTCAACTGAGATGCCATTAGAAGATTAGTTATGGCAAATGTTTATAAACCAAAACACCAAGATTCACCAACTTTTGGGTTCTGTTCATTTTTAGTCACGCTACACCTGAAGATATTGAAGGGTTTCTTTAAGAAGGAATGAAAGTCTGGTTGGATGGAGAAATATCTAAATCAAAGGATAGAGGTGATATTTAAAATATCTAAAATATCTTTAATAATATAATTTGTCATTTATCAAGAAGCTTTATCCAAAACCAGGAAAAACTCACACCTAGTTTAGTGAGAAACAATATCAAAACTGGACGTGTAGAGCTCAGGCAATCAAGTCTGTGCTTGATACATGAGTCCCTGAGTTCAATCCCAGCACTAAAACCAAAACAAACTGAAGACTTCTCCAAGTCACTTACAAGAACAAAACTTACAAGGTTATATACAAGGTTGTGAAAGTGCTTAAGTCAGTGATGGCAGATGAGACCCACCTAGAGAAGATCTGAAGGAGCTGGCAGATCTCACATCTCACCACCTCAAGGATCTCCCCACCAACAATTAAAATCTGGACGCTGAGAATGAGATGCAGCTACAAAAGGAAGCCAAAGAACAGCTAGACTTTACTTTGCCCGCGTTCTCCAGAACTTTCTGAATGAGCTAAATAAAAAAAAGGAAATATATTCATCACTGCACTGTGCTTGGAGAATGGAAGCTTCTGAGACTCTGGACTATGGAGAGAGGTAGATGTCACAGAGGGCCTCGGAATACTGACAGCCAATAATACTGGACTCAGGACCGGATGCACTTTTGAAGTGTCTTCCGTATCTCAGGCATAGCCACTGAGTGTGAAGGTAAGTGTTGTGTATGCCAACTGCACGGAGCAGAAAGGTAAAAAGGAAATCATTTTAAAGTAAATGTAAAAACACAAATTAGAACCAGCGAGAGGGCTCAGTTGGTAAAAAGTACTACATCTACTGATGTACGTTTGATCTCTCAAATCTAGAAGGAGGAAAAAGAGAACCAACTCCTAAAAGTTATGTTCTGATTTCCATATATGGACTCAAGGCCAGCATGTGCACATACATGCATGTGGTGTGTGTGTGTGTGTGTGTGTGTGTGTGTGTGTGTACTAGAATAATTCTCTTTAAATTTTTTTGTGTTCTTCTCTTATATATTATATCCCAACACCATTTTCCTCTCCCCTCACCCCAGTCACCTCCTCTCTCCCCCAGAACCATTCCCCCAAGCCCCAGGGAAAAGCAGGTCTCCTAGGAATGTCAACCAAATACAGCACAGCTAACTATAGTAAGACCAGACACATACCATCACATTATGGCTGGAAAAGGCAACCCAGTAGTAGGAAAGGGGTCCCATAAGTAAGCAAAAGAGTCAGGCAAAGACCCTGCTCCCACTAGGATTTCCACAAGAATACAAAGCTATTCAACTATAACATATATGCAGAGGACCTAGGTCAGACCCACTACAGGCTTCCTTATCTCTGCAAGATCCCATGAGTCCTGATGAGTTGCGTCTGTGGGCCATGATGTGGCCATGACCCCTGTGCTTCTTCCAATCCTTCTTTCCTTCTCCATAGGACTCCCTCAGCTCTGCCTAATGTTTGACTGTGGGACTCTACATATGCTCCCATTTGTTGCTGGATGAAGTTTCTCTTGTCTCTGATGATGATTTGGGCTCTGTCCCACCACACTTTGCAGACCGATAGTTGGTAGGTCAAAGGTTTTGTGGCTAGAGTAGCGTTCCAACCCCTCTACTTGAGGTCTTGCTTAGTCACAGAAGTTGGCTAGTTCAGACCCTGTGTCCCCCATTACTACGGTTATTCTTGTAGATTCCATAGAGTTACCATTAATGTTTTTATGAAAACAACATTTAGTAAATACTAAACATCAAGGAAAAATTGTCCTCCAAAAGGTACAATAACCTGGGTACCAATTCTAAGTGGGAGATTCAGAGTCTGTGTTTGAACTGGGACAGAACCACACACACTGCGTTTGTCAGTATCTCTATAGTCAATATGCAGTATGGGGGACAGGGAACACACACACAGAAAGACAGCAGGTGTTGGAAGCAGATAGTCTCAGTTTGACTCCAACTCTGTCACCAACTAGTTTATGGCACTTAACATTATGCCTGGCTCCTTTGTACTTTACTTTTTAAATATTCAAAAAGTATCTACTACAAATATGTGCTTTATGAATATTAAAAGTAACAAGCACACATGGCTCCTCATTTGTAACAGACCCCATTTGTTTACACACCTACTTATTCATGTATTCCAGTTCAACTCTTAGGAGATAGAAATTAGACACCCCATTGAAAGATGAGGAGACTAAGCCTCAAAGAAGTCAGTAACTTACCCAATGACACAACTAATAAATAGCAAAATAAATTCATGTTTCTAACCAACCCACCATCCTTGAGATATCATGGCCATAGCAATTGTTAAATACTTCCCAAACTTTGCAAAGTTCTGAAGTACTAGAGAGCTCAGCAGAAAAGGATGCTGAGATCGACTGGTGATGCCTGATTATTTTTATGGCTCTTCACATAAGGAATCCTGACCTCTGAAGTTGTTTTTATCTTAGTGTCCCAAGGATCTTGGGCCAGGTTATCATTGCCAAACACCAGATCACCATATCCTCTTTCCCTTTTCTAACCCACTCCTGCCATTGCCAGAACGCACGCACTAATAGAAACATACCTCCACCACTTACTTCTGTCAAGGAACCTGCCATTGTCGAACCCAGTTTAAGTCCCAGCACCTGGCTTACAAGGGGCAAGGGAAATTATGGAAGTTTGCAGAAGCCTACTTATAACAAAGGGCTATTGAGGAAAAAAAAAAAAAAAAAAAAAAAAAAAAAAAAAAAAAAAGGCAGCCAAGCAGCCAGGCATGGTGGCGCACGCCTTTAATCCCAGCACTTGGGAGGCAGAGGCAGGTGGATTTCTGAGTTCGAGGGCAGCCTGATCTACAAAGTGAGCTCCAGGACAGCCAGGGCTATACAGAGAAACCCTGTCTCAAAAAAACAAAAAAACCAATAAATAAATAAATAAATAAATAAAGCCACATTTCATTATGCAGAGAATAGCGATGCCGTGTTACTTCAAAACTACGAAAAGCAATTTTATTTTTGCATATTGATTTTAGGGTGGGGCTCATTTTTATCCCAAATGAGAGAAGCCTCTTCAGAGAAATACATAAAGGGAAAAGCACAGGAAGTAATTTTTGCATTATTGTTAAACAATACAGTATTATTATCTAGGTCAATTCTGGTAGCTTTCTAACTTCCATCCTGAAATTAGATCCGGAATCACAGAGAGAATTGTTAGTGATTACTAATGGAAAGTCAGAACTGCAGCAACAGGAAAAGAAACTTCTAACATTCCAAAAGAGTACCAAAAGGAACCATAGGACTCGCTGGTGTTTGGATGAAAGGACTGTTTTTCATAAATAAGGGTTATGAAAGAGCCACCCATCTGAATTAATGTCTCTAAGCCAAGCGCTTCAATAGGCAAAAATAACATGGACTTAATTTAAAAATTAGAGAGAGAATAAAAAAGATGTGTGCTTTGGAAACTGAGCAGCTTGCCAAATAAACTGGCCACTCTACTTGGTCTAAAGAGAGGAAGGACTGTTCCAGCCATTCAGTGGATTTGCTTAGAAATGCAAATAATCTCTGACAAAAGCCACATCCAGATGTAGTTCCATCCAGATTATTCAAGAATGGAACTCTGTGAAGTCAGCTCAGGATTTCTGAATATGCCCCCAATAGGGCATAGTTCAACAGTACACAGTCCAATAGGAGAGTTTACACATTCAGGGAGCTGGGAGATCAGCAGGTACTAATATGGTGTTTTAGGTTGTTTTAAACCTGTGTGTCTTGCCTCCTTTGGGACTGAACAATCACATATCAGATAGCCTACATATCAAATGTTTATATTACAATTCATGATAGTAGCAAAATTACAGTTATAACGTGGCAATGAAATGATTTTATGGTTGGGGGTCACCACAACATGAGGAACCGTATTAAGGGGTTGCAGCATTAGGAAGGTTGAGAACAATACTTATTGGTCCTTCCATTGTGAAAGCTGATTTTTTTTTTCATTGAATATATTGACCCTGATTTGATTTGGTACAGTGTTTAGTGGTTTATATAAAGTTATGTCCAAAAGAAAAATCAATACCAGAAGAGTAGATGTAAGTTAGGTTGGTAATACAAACACATTCTAGAATATGTTACTCATTTGACAACTATTTATTGAACAGCTGAAACCTATCAGCCCTAAGGGATGGAAACCTGGCTCTGGTATTTTCAACAGTAATTATGAGTCATTTCTTATAGTTTCAACAGAAATAACTTATAAGTCCTTAAGGAGGTCAAGAAAAATAAAATTATGGGATTAAACAGAAACACACAGACACGCAGTGGGTTGATGAAAAAGTCAGCTGGCATGCATGGCTTGAGATGTACCTGTGTGTAAAAGTACTTGAACCGAGCTTGAGGTCCTGAGTCGAATATACAGGATCCCGATGGTGGAAGAAGGAAACCAGCCCCCAAAGCTGTCCTCTTAATGGGCACACACACTAAATAAATACGTGAAAAATATACCTACCTTGTCTAAAACAATGTCTAAGAGAGTGTTTGACATAGACTCGGAGCCACCTACATGATTTTCTCTCATAATTTTGAGTAAAAATTATCAGCCTAGATGTCCATCCATGCATAACTATATAAGCGAACCTACAGTGATATTTTTATTCAGCTATAAATATGAAATTATAACAATAAAAATGAGTCTCTATATTAAATGAAATGAGCTAGACTCAGAAAGACAAACAGCACATTTTCTCTTGTGTGCAGATTTCAGAGTTCAGTTTTATACGTGTGTGTGTGTGTGTGTGTGTGTCTAGAAAGAGAGAGAGAGAAAAAGAGAGAGAGAGAGAGAGAGAGAGAGAGAGAGAGAGGTGAGGTACGGTGGTATATGAAAGCGAAAAGCAGACCTGAGAGGGAGAAAATAGTCTATTTGTCTATTTAACAGGAAGGAGGAAGAGGGACTGGGGAGGGGGTGCTAATCCACATGGCCTGAGGCAGAAAGGGAACTATGGGGATGGAGGGGAACAGTAGTGATGGTAAAGGTGGTGTGGGGAGCTAACTGAAAGGAGAAAGTGTTCAATATTATTGACAATTATTCACAATTCTTGAACTTTTTACTAACCATTTTAGCAACCCACCCTAAAGACACCATTCAGCATACATACTGTGGCTGAGCACTCCCACAGAGAGGACCAGGCCTCTCACTACTCTCTCCAAGCTACACTACCTCTTAGAAATGGGTAAAGGACTTAGAATCTGCCTTTATAGATGAGTATTTTACTTAAGGAAACACAATAAAATTCTTCTTAAAATTCATAAGAAACAGCTGATACACACACTGCGGTTGAGCTGTACTCAACAGTGGGTTTTCATGAACTCTTGGTGAATGGAACAAACAACTTACATCCAGTTAATTTTCCTGGATAATCCCAATATCATTCCCCACCTTGGAATAAAATGGCTCTGACCCAGAGGTTCTCAACCTGTGGGTCGCGATCCATTTCAGGCTCTAATGACATTTTGACCTTTTCAGAGGAGTCACCTAAGACTATCAGAAAACACTGATATTTGCACTACAATTCACAACAGTAGCAAAATTACAACTCTGAAGTAGCAACGAAAATAATTTTATGGTTGGGGGAGGGTCACAATAACATGAGGAACCATATTAAAGTGTCTCAGCATTAGGAAGGTTGAGAACCACTGGTCTAACAGGATCAGTCTACTGCTCAGACATTAATGTGTGTAAAATGGACACATATTTACAGAGGATTTAAACAATGCCCAGCAGAGTCTACTTACAGAGTACATTTATAAAATTCAAATTAGCGTCTGTCAGAAATACAAAAAACTGCCCATTGAACCAGGTCTGGAAACAAGTACTACTTACAAATTGAAACCGGAAGGAAGTCAAACATTAAATTTTTGTCTGCTCTCAGGAGTCGGTATTGACCTTGACAGAAGCTCAGATTAACCTTATTTCTGGAAACTCTTTTGAAACTCAAGACTTCCTTTAATTTCGTGGCTAGCAGGATGTCTGGAAAACTGCGTGCTCACCAGGGTGTACTAGGGACCAAACACTCATTTAGGGAAGGCAGGCAGGCCCCTCCCCCTCACACAACCTAGAGATTTTTTTCCCCCCAATCCTCTAAATTAGATTCTGTTTCTTGAATTACTGCTTCATTGTGATTTTCTTTTTCTTTTACATTTCAATTAACCATAGCACTGTGGACTCTAGACTGTCAGCGGTTGTTTCGATGAGTTCTGGAAAATTATGTTTTAATATCATTGCATCTTTTTGCGCATTTCCCTTGAGGCTTCCGAGGAATCAAGTTATTCCAGTAAGAGAATATGCCTCACGAGGCTAAATGGCATCAATGCAACAACATCTAGAAAGTCCTCTCCTCCCCTCACCCTCTAGTATGAAGGTGCTTTACCAGTTTCTCGCCCCTCCCTCCTTGACACCCAGCGCAGCCGACGTGGAGCCCCACGCAAAACAAGTGAGGTGGGCTCTCGGAATCCTGACATCATCTGCAAGGACGCATTCCAAGTAAGAACCAGAAAAGCACGCGCAGCCGGGTCCAGGTCACCGCCCCAGGGCCCAGAGACCAGGAACCACAGCCTCCGCCTTCCAGAGCGAGAAGAAGCTAACCCTAGAGCGGGATAGGGGCGCGTGGGGGCGGGGACCGCAGGACGACAGGAAGCCACTCGTCACCACCACGCACCTCGGGGCCAGCGGGCACACGTGCGCGGCCACTCACCAGCAATCGTGCGCGTCCGGAGCTTGTGTGAGATGGCGACTGCGGCGGCTGTCCCCGCGCGGGCCGCGTGGCTCGGGCATCCGTGTGGCCTCTGCAGCCCAGGCGGCGGCGGCTGCTCCGCGAGGCACCGGCGCTTGGTGACGGTGGCACCAGGCTGTGAGGCGCTCCCAGGCTGGTCTGGTACGGGCCTCTGGGTTCTCTTTGCTCTTGGTCGGTCGAGCTCTGATGCCTTCCGTGGCTTGGACTCTCTCTTCTGTCTGGCGGGACAGCCCCAGCGACCTTGCAAACCAACGCACGGGCCAATGGTCTCTGAATCTGCGGCGGTGCTCTCTGCCGCAGCGACGTAGGGAATGAAATTGTCACAGCGATGGTCCGTCCCCCTCCCCCTTCCCCGGCCCCTGGGTGCGGCCTCCGCCTCTGCCTCCGCCCCCTCTGTAGCCACAGCCTCCCACGTGCTGCAGAGGGTTTTCTCTGGGGTGGCGGGTCCCTGCGGAGGGCCTATGGCCAGATGGAAATGGCTGCCTGTGATTTAACCCCCGGGCTGCCTGCATACTCGCTGCTCTAGGTTGGATTACCTGGACAGCCCAGTGAATCATCAACTTGGCCTAGAAGCTGGGGAATTGGCTGGGCGACTCCAAAAACTGCACGCATGCTGTCATGATGCTGAATTTGCCAATGTAATGGTTTGGCTATAGGGTTACAGCTTATGTAGGAATCCCATTTTGAGATTTAACCGTGACTAAGCGCTGCCTCTGTGAAACACTCTCCCTCTCCCCACCTTCTTGAACTAGGAAAATACAAATGGTTAGCTCCTCACCATTACTATAGTGTCACCATTATAATGCAGTGTCTTTAATATGGCCATAGACCTGAGCCAGACACTGTACGCGCAACCATCTATATTCACTACAGTCCCGTATATAAAAGCTGCATCTTATATGTTTTCCATGAATAAGAAAGACAGAGACAAGTAAAATTATTCATCTGTGAGCTTTAATCAGCTGCAAAGTAGTGGAAGGCATGCTGTTAGCCTGGGAGAGTGTGGAGAAAGGGGAGAAAGGATAAAGGGAGCTGGAAGAATCCATTCTGATTTGACATCTGTGCAAGCAAGTTTTATAGAAACTTGACACAAGATAGAGCCATCTGAGAAGAGAGAAGCTGATTTGAGAAAATGCCTTCACAATATAGGGTCCCTTAGTCAGTGCAGCCAGCACAGAAAAACCTGTCTCAAAACAAAAATAGTGTTTGGGGCAAGATGGTTCAGAAGGTAAAGATGCTTGCAGCTCTGCCTCACAACCTGAGTTTTATCCCTTCCACATGCTAGCAGGAAAGAACTGACTTCTAGAAGCTGTCCTCTCATGTCTATATGCTCGAGCAGAAGCACACATTCATGAATAAATAAATAAATAATTGTTGCGCGCCCACATGTCTCTGACCAGCAGAGACGGTGGGAAGAAACGACTCGGGATGGGGATGCCAAGGTGGTTTCAGAGCAGCTTGCCTTAGCAGCTTCTGCTTTATTCTGCTTCTCTCTCTCTCTCAGGTTTCACACAGCTGCAGCCATTCACTCACTCACTCTGCTCTCTCCTATGCTGGCTCTCTAACGCTGGTCTCCTCTCTAACGCTGCTGCTGCTCTGCGCTGGTTCCCTGGTTCGTCTCTCCAAGGCTGGTCTCTGGTCTCTCCTACGCTGGTCTCTCCTAATGCTGCTGCTCTGCTCATCTGGGGCTGCCCTCAATTTATACTTTCATTCACTCATGCCACCTCACACCACCCAATCATAAACACACATGTCCAAGGCAGCATGCAGGATTAGCTGATAGAATGGTATCGAGAGATGTTGTGCTAATCTCTCCAACAGAGTTACAGGAGCTGCTTTTATTGCGCATGACTGAGACTGGGATAAACAAGCGAGGTCACAGGGCTTAGCATAGAGCCAGGGCGCCATCTTTGGCCCATGTGGCTGTGCCCGCTCCCCACAAATAATTGTTGAATTAATTTTTTTCATAAACGTCAAAGTGACTCAATATGTACTGTCCACAATAGATGTGATAAATTCAGCCACTCAGACGCTCCTATCTGGCTTTGAGACTAGATTTTATTACTAAGGAAGTGCAGAAATAGTTCCATTACCTGTTAAGGGGCTTTTGTGTCTAGAGACTGTAACTTCAGAGGCAACAATGATACTGTACTACATAGGCAGTGCCAGTGATGTCTAAATAGGCTGTTGGAATAATAAAACCTATTCTGATGCCAACTGGCCAGCTTCCACATCTGTTTGATGCATAGTGTGATGGCCTTTCCAGTACCTTTCCGATAAAGCTATGTGGAAATAGTTTCAGTGTCTGCCACAATTTGGGGATGACTTAAGCACTTTATGAAGAGGCACTACAGGATTTGAGAGTTTTTAATTCTTCTATTTCAATTTTTAATCTATGGTATAGTTTCCTCTCATTTTAAAAGATTTAATATCAATCTTAACCAAAATCCACAAATCTAGGGAGAAACTGAGGGGGAAAGGAAGAGAAAGAGATGGGGGAGGGCAGTTGGAATCTATAGACCTATAACTCCAGCTACTCAGGAATCTGGGAGTGGATGACCTTACCCTGAAAGCTAGGCTGGAGAACTTCAAAGCCCATCTGAGCAACTTCCACAGATCCTTTATTCAAATAAATGATTAAAAAGAGGACTAATTGGGGGTGTAGCTCAGTGATAAAGCAGCTGTTTAATACGTATGAGGATATTCAGCCTCTACTACTATGTACATTAAAACAATCAAAATTAAAAACAAACACAAAAGCAACCCCAAACAACAACCCAACCATGTCACTAGGTACTGCTTATTTGTAGACAGCCATTTCTGTATTGCTGGCTAGGACAGAATGTGATGGGCTCCCCTGTCTCATGGTGTAATTTGAATACTGTTGATGGGAAAGGAATTTTTCTGTATGTTAACAAAACTATAAAGTGCACATGTTCTTCTCCCCTGTAATTCCATTTCTAAGAAGGAATGTATCCAGAGGGATTCTGAAATGAGAAGTAGGACTTTTTCAGTGAGCTATTTATAACCAACTGTGGGAAATCACAATGTTTATGGGGATTTTTAAGGACACTGAAACTGCTGAAGATACAATATTAATCGAACAAGGACACATAATTGCTATCCATGTAATATCAAGTGTGCAAAAACACAGAAAAATCCAAGGAGAATTGATCAAAATTATCTCCTACATATTCATTAGGACAGCTATTGCCTTCTTTATATTGAATTATCCTTTCAATTTTCCTATAAAGATTGTGACTTTCTTTTATTTAGGAAGGAGAATTTCAGGATAGCATTTGAAATGTAAATGAAGAAAATATCTTGTAAAAATATTGGGTTTTTTGGGGGGGGAAGGAAGGAGAATTTAATAGGTAAAGAGTAAATGAAATTAGCATCCAAAGCCTGGGGAAATTATGCTTATCACCATGCATGGTTTATATGAGACAGATCACAATTATTTAGGAAGAAAGTAAAGAAATGAGGGGAGGCATAAAGGAAGAAAGAAGGAAAACAAACACATGATATCACAAAGAGCCATTAATTAAGGGATGTGACTCCCTTGTCGTCTCTCAGTTGCTGGCACTTACAGAAACAAGGCATTGCACCCTGAATTTCTTCATTGAGCAACACTGTGTTTCACTGTATTTCTCAACTTATGACAAATGAGTCTGACCGGACGTGCAATACAGCCAGATGCAGATTTTTCTTGTCCCACAACATCAGAGATGCTCTGTCCTGAGATGTGAACTGCCTGGGACTGCTGGTACTCAAACCCAAAAGGTCTCTTCTTGCCTCTGGTTATAACACAGAGATCTGCACTCTAGTTAGAGAACCTGCATGCCAAGAACTTGGATTGGTCTCTAATTTCCTTGTTTCTAAGATCTTATTTCTTGGAACTGGCAGTACATAGCATACAGGGCTGAATTTGCTTTACCCAGGATGCTAAGCTGTCTATGTACTACCCCAGTAGTGTGAGATATGTACAGAAAGCAGTTGTCTCTTGGCTCAGCCCTACTTCTTGCTCCAGACAGGCTGGTGTTCTTGAACTTGCTTGTAGATTTAGAATTTCCTGGCTCTGGTTTTATATCTAATGTCAAATCTCAGGAGAAAGACAAGTACCAAAACACTCAGCGGTGCTGGGAAGTAACGAGAATCCTCTAGAAAGCACGTGTTCTTTCAGTTGTGTTTTTGCAGTAGTTTTAGCTGGGGTCTGGGGGACTCATGAAATTCTTTTAGTTAACAAGGTCAAAAGAATTTTCATGAAAACACAAGGGCAGTGATTGACAGTTTAGCTCCTGTTCTCTCATGAGTTTGCAGTAGAGAGTTCTAGATCCCTCTCTCTCTCTCTCTCTCTCTCTCTCTCTCTGTGTGTGTGTGTGTGTGTGTGTGTGTGTGTGTGTGTGTGTGTGTGTGTGTGTGTGTGGTGTAGAGCCAACTTGAATGCAGATATAGATAGAAATATCCAGCCATTTCTCTAGCTGTTCAGGGAAGAGATAGAGAAACAGGCTAGGAGTAGAGATTGTTGGCGGTTTACTGACTGTAAGGACTTGGGCTACTTCCTACCCTGGCGTGGTAAAGAAAAATAAAAATCAAAGGAAATTCTGAGATTANACTTTAATTGCAGCCTTGTGAGAAAATGACATCTAGATGTTTGGTAAACAAAACAGCTGCTATGATGAGTAGGTGTATTTAAAACCATAAAAGGTGTCAATAAAAGCAGAGCAGATAGTTCAATCAACATTTCACCACAGGGAGGCTGGGGAGGAAGGATGACCTGAGGAGACTAACTTGATTGGGAGAATTAGTGACAACCTCTGTACAATCTTAATCGAGGCCTAGAATGTTTTCATCCTCTGTGATGGCTGCTGAGTAAGCTTACCCTTTCATGTTTTTTCTGAGTTCTGGTTGGCTGATTCAACTCAGCTGTTCTGGCTCAAACGCATCTCCAACTTGACTGACTCAATCTGGCTTCTCTCAGCTTTTCGTGAATTACTCTGCTTGATCTCAATTTATCTCTAGCAATCTGTTCTAATCTTCTGGGTCCTTCTCAAACTCTGGCACATTCTATCTTCACCTCTGTTGAGCTTGTTCTCTCTCTGCAACTTGTCTCTGTGTAACTCTCCCAGGAAAACTGTCTGTCTCCTACCTCTTTTTCTTTTTCTTAAGTAGCTTCCCTTTCCTCTCTTTTCTTGTGAGAGTTGGGCATATCCTAATCTGTCAAATCTTTCTCTGATTTGTCACTTTGTCTGCCACTCAATTAGAAATAATTTTCAAACATTCTACAAACTAACTACACTTCAAACTTCTACAAACTAATTTCACCTTTATTGTTTATGATTAAAGGTGTATACTAAAGAGTGAGTCTATATTCCAGCCAGAGGGGTTAAAATTGTGTGCTAAGGGATGTGCTATGCCACAACTATTAACAGGGCTTTTCAGTAAATAACACAATATGATCACAGTGTGATCAAATATCCTGCAGCAAATGGATTTCAGCTATTCAATAGATTTGAGCTACTTAACTTTTGAAAGAGAACATGTTAGATATAACAGGTGGGAATGTGTTGGTTAAATGTAAAATTTGTTAGCAGTAGCGACTGGAGTGAAGAGTACAGTCATAGAATACACACTGTGTGCTGCGGCAAGGGCTCGGTGGATAAAAAGGCTTGCTGTGTGAGCACGAAAACTTGAGTCTGAGTCTCCAGCACCTACATAAAAGGCCAGGTATAGCTGACGTCACCTGTATCTCAGAACTTGTGTGTGTGTGTGTGTGTGTGTGTGTGTGTGCTGAAATCAGAATTGCTGGGGTTACAGGCTATAATATTAATGTAAATAATTAAACCAGTGAACCCCAAGTTTAGTAAGAGACCCTGCGCTGGAATAAAACATCCCAAAGTAAAGGCCACCAGCATGCTAGTATGATCTACCTCAGAAGGTGGTGGGACCTAAGAGAGTGGAGACCTAAGACAGCCAGTCATTCGGCACTGGTAAAGGTAATGGTGGTGGCTGGAGATTAACAGCTATAATAAATAATAGTAAATTATATATATATATATATATATATATATATATATATATATATATTATACTGACTTGTGTCTGGCATATATATATGTGTGTGTGTGTGTGTGTGTGTGTGTGTGTGTGTGTGTGTGTGTAGAGTGTATATGTGTGTGTCTGTTATGCATATGTGTACACATGCATGTGCATGTCTGTGTGTGTATGGTCATGTGCTTTTGTTGATGTTTGGCATGCTCTCCTATGGATCTCTACCTTATAATTTGAGGTAGGATCTCTCACTGATCCCAGAGCTTACCAATTGGCTAGAAATGGCTGGCCAAGAAGCTCTGAGGAGGCAACTGTCTCACCTTCTAGCACTTCTAGGAGTTACAAGCCTGGGGCCGGGGGTGGTGGTGCAAGCCTTTAATCCCAACACTCGGGAGGCAGAGGCAGGCGGATTTCTGAGTTCAAGGCCAGCCTGGTCTACAGAGTGAGTTCCAGGACAGCCAGGGCTATACAGAGAAACCCTGTCTCAAAAAACAAACAAACAAACAAACAAACAAACAAACAAGGAGTTACAAGCCTGGTTTGTAGGTGAGTGTCAAGGATCCAAACTCACATTCTCAATGCCTGAGCAGTCTGCCCTTATCTACTGAGTCATGGATCTTCCCAGCTCCTGGCTCTCATTTTAATATATGTGGCTGCTTATATTATGTTAATTTGGGTCCCCAAAACTGTTGGCATGGGAATCTGCACATCCACATGTAAGACACTGAAGAACCCTGTCCCCAGTTGGTTCTGATTGGTAAATAAAGATCTCAACAGCCAATGGCTGTACAGGGCAGACAGAAGCAGGACTTTTAGGATTTCTGGGCAAGAGAGTGAGGGAGAAGGAAAGGGATATCTGCAGTGCCAGAAGGAAAGGAAAGACACCATGCCTGAGAAGGTACAGGACAGAGAGCATGGCCGCCATATAGAAGCTGGGGAAGAGCAGCCCAAGAGGACTGCCCGACTGGGTCTAGGGCAACAAAGACAGACTATAGGATTTAGTAAGTGTGATGGTTTGTATATTCTTTGACCAGGGAGTGGCACAATTTGGAGGTGTGGCCTTGTTGGAATAGGTGTGACCTGGTTGGAGTAGGTGTGTCACTGTGAGTGTGAGCATAAGATCCTCACCCTAGTTTCCTGGAAGTCTGTGTTCTACTTGCAGCCTTTGGATGAAGACATAGAACTCTCAGCTCCTCCTGCACTATGCCTGCCTGGATGCTGCCATGCTCCCACCTTGATGGTAATAGACTGAAATTTAGATCCAGGCATGGTGGTACACACCTTTAATCTCAGGAGACGGGCATGCTGATCTCTGTGTTCAAGGTCAATCTACAGAGCAAGCCAGTAAAGAACATCCCTCCATGGCCTCTGCATCAGCTCCTGCTTCCTGATCTGCTTGAGTTCCAGTCCTGACATCCTTTGGTGATCAATAGCAATGTGAAAAGTGTAAGCTGTATAAACCCTTTCTTCCCCAACTGCTTCTTGGTCATGATGTTTGTGCAAGAATAGAAAGCCTGACTAAGACAGTAAGTAATAATTCGGGGATATCGGAAAGAGATGGGTTAGCCACGTGGAGGTTAAAAAGTGGCCCAGCCATTGAGCTGTTTTAGGCATATCAAAATATAAAGGCACTCTCTCTCTCTCTCTCTCTCTCTCTCTCTCTCTCTCTCTCTCTTTCTCTGTGTGTGTGTGTGTGTGTGTCTTTCATTCAGGAACCTAAACAATTAAGGCAGGTAAAGAGGAACAGTGCTTACTGCTACTGCCACATTTAAATATTTAAGTATTTAATTGGATATTACTACAAATATGTATGTTATATATTTAGTCTATATGTTGTATACATACATGTATATAACATTACTTGTTAAGTAGCTGAGGGTGACTTTGGACTCTGGATCCTCCTACTTGTACTCCCTTAGTGCTAGAATTAGGAGTCTGTGCCATTACACTCAGTTTTATGCTAGGAATCAAACACATAACAAATGTACAAGCTGAGGAATCACTCTACCAAATGGACTATATCCACAGGCCCTGACTCTTTTCTAAGATTCCTCTAGCCTGTCCTTATCCTTGAATGGCCAGATACAAGCTGGGATTTGTTAAGGTTCAATCCTTCATGCCTCAGTCTACTCAACTCATGTTTCTTGGGATCTCATCCATTATCTGGATTCTACCTGCTAACACTGGGAAGATATCCTCCTAAGTCTATACCATGATGTTAATTTCTCAGGACTGGTGGTGTTATGCCTGTGTTCATCTGAAACACATCATTTCACTTTGTTAGTTTTCTTCCATTCTTTCCATGCCCAGCATTGATAGCACTACCCCCTTTGCAGTGAAGACTCAAGTTCTCCTTGGTATCCTCTGAGAGAGTGCTACATGTTTTAGAGAAGTAATCTCAGTTGTTCTTCATAACAGTTACATTGTATTTCCTCATCAAGAAACTGAAAGTTAGAGGCCAGCCATTTAGTCAATACACCTGTACAGATTCTCTGTTATTCTGCAACTTAAGAGAGTGAAAGCTTTTGTTAAGTTTGGTATGACCAGAGCTGGAGTCTAATTTAGGGCTAAATTTAGAGACTGAAAGTCTCCTTACATATCAGGGGTCCACTCTAGAAATCCAGCATCCGGTCCCTAGTAATGTTATAAAGGGGTTTGGCCATTGTGCCAAAGTGTGGGAACTAACCTGATATAATCATAATCCTGCAATTCAGCCAAATGACCTAAGATGTTGTTTAGCGTTTGAGGAGGCAAAGTTCCAGACAGTGTGTATATGATTGAATATATACTGTTCTGTAGGATGATTTGGGCCTTTTCCTTTGACACTGCATCTCCCTGAAGCTAGAAGGTTTAAGGGCTTTACGGTATTTCTGTAGGAACTCTTCAGTGTAGGACTGTAGATATAAGCAGGTCATCCACACACTGAAAAACAACCCTAGTCTCTCAGTAGTTCTCTGAAGTCCTTTCCTGAGCTCTTGAAAATAAGTGAGGACCATTTCTGAACGCCCCCAGGGCAACACAGTCTGTGCATAGTGCTGTCTAGCATTGGTGTCAGGATGCTTCCCTCTAGTGGGAAATGAGAATTGAGAGTCAGTGTGAGGAAGCAGCACTTAGAACATGGACATCTCTAAGGCTCAGGACTAAAAGCCACTGGGTGCCTCCTGGAATCTGACTGAAGTGCAGCAAAAACTTAGCAGGAGGAAGTGTGTGTGTGTGTGTGTGTGTGTGTGTGTGTGTGTGTGTGTGGTGTTGGAAGCAGGATCTGCTGTTCTCTGCCATGTACTCTAAGCTCGCTGGCCTGGGAGCTTCAGTTGTTCTCTTGTGTCCACATCTGATCTTACCATGGGTGTGCTGGGATTACTAATTACCACATCAACCTTTAACCAAGGTTCTGGGGATCTAAACTAGGTTCTTACCCATTGCTTGGAAAACACCATCTCTCATTTATTCCCAGAGCTACCTCTCCATCCCTGGACCATCCATTTTGGTGACAGTTGTCATCTTGACTCAGAAGGACTATTCTGCTTCCCAGTAGGAACTTCCATGCTCTTTTCTCAAGGACTTGCAAAGTATCAGGGCACATTAACAACTTATTGGTCTTTAAACAATTGGCCCGGCCTTCACCACCACCAATTAGATGGGTGGCACCAAAATCATGGTTTATATTTTATTTTAGCCAAATATTCTTAACTTGCCACAGTATCATACAAACCTAAGAAATCCCCTTAACTCAAAACTATGTTTTAGGAAGGGATTATAGATTATCAGTATTAAAATAAAAAACAAATTGAATAACCATTTCATAATGTTTCTTTATAAAATGGTTCATTTTTCACTTAAGGGAGAAAAACAAAGAAAGTAGAAAAAGAAGAGGAAGAAGATGAAGAAGGAGGAGGATAAGGAGAAGGAGAAGAAGAAGAAAAGAAGAAGAGGAAGAAGATGAAGAAGAAGAATCAGCTGCTTTAGGGTTCTTAACTAGCATCTGAGGTTTTTGTTGTTTGGTTGTTTTGTTTTGTTTTAAGACCAGGATCTCATTTGGAGCTGGAGAAATAGTCCAGCATATAAAAGCACTAGTTGTACTTGTGGAGGGCACACAGGTTTAATTCCCAGATCCCACATGGTTGCTTACATCCCATCTTCAGTCCAGGTCATTTGACCCTGTCTTCAGCTCTCCTTGGGTACCATGCATGTGGATGATACACAGATATACATATACACACAACACACACACACACACACACACACACACACACACACAGGACAGTCTCCTGCATCCTAGACTGGCTTTGTACTCATTTTGAAGGCTAGGATGATTTTGAACTTTTGATTTTCCTCCAAAATACCAAGATTTTAAGCAGGAACTACTAAGCCTATTACTTCAGATGGAACTCAAGATTTTGTGTACACTAAACAAGCATTCTTTCAGTTGTGCTATGTTCCCAACCCATCACAGGTATTTTTATGCTTACGTAGCTACGTGCTACTTAGCGAGATAATAGACAATATATAAATGAAGAGCTAGATATGTCAGCATGATTCTGTAATCCCAGCACTCTGAGGCTGAAGCAGGAAGGTTGAGTTCAAGGCCAGCTGCCTGAACCTTATATCTGGAATCTGCCTCCCCCATCCCCCAAAACATATGTAAACAAAACACACTTTAAAAATATAAAACAAGAAATCAAGAAAACAAGAAATGACACATGGCTATAAACAATAAATTCTCTATGATAAAAAAAGCATTGCTTTATTGTCCAGTTAAAATGGTAAATATTGAAGCCGGAGAAATGGCTCCATAGTTAAGAGCTCTTGCTTCTCTTGCAGAGAACCTGAGTTTAGTTCTTTGTACTCACCTTAAGTGGGTCACAGCCATCTGTAGGTCCAGCACCAGGAGATCCAACACCTCCTTTTGTCCTTTGGAGGCACTGTACTCACTTGCACATTTCCTTACAGACATATACACATAAAATGTGTCTTCAATAAACAAGCCAGCACTATTCATTTGCTTAAACTAAAATCTTAGAGATAGCATGTTTTATGGAGAAACAGTAAGAGTAGTGTAAGTGCCTGTACACAGACATGCTGCTTTCATTCATCTCATAAAAAGATTCCTTTGTTTTATGTTGTAGTTTCCTTGCATGTGTGTATGTGCACCACATGTGTGTTGGTACCTACAGAAACCAGAGAGTGCATGAGAGCCACTGGAACTGGAGTTACAGGAGATTGTGCCATTCGCAGTGTGGATTCTGAGGATCAAACCAGCACCTCTGCAAAATCAGCAAGTGCTCTAAGCCCCTGAACCATATGTCTTCTGGCCCCTTCTCTCTTTTCTAATTGGGCAGTAAACTGGAAGATGGTGGTAGGACTCCATATTCTAATAGTTGAGGGAGACTGCAGTGTAACATTAAATTAATGTGCAGTACTGAGATAGAAAGATAAATTAGCTCATCTTAGAGTTACCAGAAGACAGTATATAAAAGTCACCTTGGAAAATTATGAGAAAAAAAAAAACCTATGGTAAGGACGTTATGAAATATTTTAGAGGTGAAAATTAATATTAACTATTAAACCAATATTAACTTGAGAGAGAATCCTTCAAATGAATTTTTTAATGAGTTTCAGTACTAAAGTGTATAGAGAGCATATTGATGCATAGATAACTGTTCAATTAATGGACATTCTTGTGCAAGTCGATGAACAAAATTTATCTTTCAGGTACAGAGAAATGGCTTTATAGGAGGCATTGCTGCTGCTGAATAATCAATCAACAAATGGTCAGATTCCTCTATGTCCTTTAGAAGCTGAGTTTCTTCATGTAGATTATGACAGACTCTCTTCAGGGTTCTAGAAACCCAAAGTCCTTCACCTTCAGAAATTGTTCATGAACACATTTTTCTCCAGGTCCAGACAGTGGATGATGTATACACTGACTTCCTCTTAAGACTGAAGGCAGCAGGTATCTTACACCTGGCTTTAATGGGTTGGAAGACAGATGATGCCTAAGAGGCTAAATGAGCCAAGTAAAACAGAAGACAGGAAGTGGTTTGGGATAGGCATTTTTAAGTAAACAGTCATCAGTTCTTTAGAGGATTAGTCAAGATCAATAGTTGCGAGAGATAGAAATGATGGATAGATCTCCCAAACTCCCTGGCTGGAACTGTGCTGTAGAACTGGTTTGGGGAAGATACTACACCAAGTGACATGCACCATTGTCAAGTTGAGTCACTACAATTAGTATCTCCAACAT
>LR749542.1:0-25183 GCA_902729485.2 Mus minutoides
ATGACCTAGTAATAACTCTCCCGATTATATACCTCAAGGGTTCCATATCAATACACCACAGAAATACTTATACACCCACAGTTATTAATGCAGTATCTCTAACAGCTAGAAAACCAAACCAGCTTAGACAGCCACAAATGGATTAAAAAAATGTGATAAATATACACACAACTGAATTTAATTCAGCAATAAGGAAAAGAATCATAAATATTCAAGGGAAATTAATGTAACTAGAGAATATTTGTTAGACTCAATAATACAAACATTATACATTTTCTCATATTCAGACAGTTGATTTAAATTCATATAGGTGTCTACATACAATAATATCTATATATTTATGTACATGTGTGCAAGTGTGTGTGTGTGTGTGTGTGTGTGTGTGTGTGTGTGTTGTAGGTCCTGAAAACAAAAACGGGACTGTGAAAAGGAAGGACGAGGTCTTAAGGGAAACAGGAGGAAGAAAAAAGAAGAATTGAGTACCTATGGCAAGGCAAAGGGGGAATGAAGATTAGGGATCAGGGAGAGAGAAAGAAAATACAACAGCATATTATGGAAATTCTTTTATTAATTGTGTTTAAGTTTTATTATCCTATATATTACAAAAATGTCATAATGATATCTATTAGGTTCTATGTTCAAAAAACAAATTTTTAAAATTCAAACTTTCAATTTTGCATCCAACCCTCTATTCTGGAAAATAAGTCCCAGTGTATGGTGGGATGTTGATAGAGAAAAGAAACAAAACAAAGCAAAACAAAAACTTTGAAACAATTGAAATAAAAGTTTAAAATAAAACTGAAAAAAAAATCTTAAAGACTCATAGAGAAAGTTAAAAGTAAGTAAATGATACAAAAAAAAATCACTGGAACACTATGCAGCCTTTAAAACCATCCCCACAGTAAGGCTTCTCTTCTGAATGCTTTATTAAAGTTATGTGCTGCATCCTTTGGAAATTAAAAAAAAATCTAGCCAATTAAAAATTAATTAAATAGATCTTTATTGATGTAGAATAACATTTTCATATGCTAGTTTGTAAAAAGCACTATATTATAGTGAATAAAAATGTGCATATATTTATATATGTAATATATAAACAAACATATGTAGAAGAATACACTCAAAAGAGTTAACATTTCTGATACAGGAAGAGAAGGCTAGGAGACAAAAGGGAGAATAATTTTATTCACTTCATTTGTATACTTCTGCATTGTATATTTTTAAAATAATGAATATATTAAACATAATAGTACAGATCAGTCTTCCTTAATAAGGTCTGTGAACCTAAATGTCCTCAAAGCAGAGACTAGCCAAATCCTGACAGTCTCCTCACATGACTGAATATCATGCACTCCTTTCACTCACATTATAATGATGAAAATTTTGTATGTCACCTATTTTCTATAACACATTATTTTAATATAGAGAAACTATCATGTTCAATTTTTATTATTTAAATGCACAGAGTTATTTAGTATTTGAAATAATTTATTTTCAGAATGTTCTAAGTCTTGAGTATAAAGGAGGTGTTATAACTCTTAAGGACAATTCATTTTCTATCCTAGTCCATTAGTAGGAGAAAATCAATGCAGCCAACTTAAACATATTAGACTTGTATGGAGTTGCTCCTCTGTCCTCTTCCCACATCATGGTATGTCTTTGTTCTCTTTAGGAAAATTCAATTAGCAGCATTAGTCTCCTCTTCTGTCAACAGAAGGCAACATGGCTATTCTCCTCACCACTCAAAGACATGCAAGCAGGGCTTGCGGATTTTCTGACTTGCTAGTTAACGGAATTACAGCTCCTTCTATAAATGACTCTATGTGTCTTCTCATAAACACAGTGACAGCTCCTGAAATCAATCTTTCATGACCTTATTGATTAGGACACTTAGAAATAATGAGACTTCACTGGTAGTAGAATAATGCTTAGAAAAATGAAAAAAAAATAATCCAATGGGGGCTTGCCTATTAACATCTCTGAATTCATCTTTCTACCACCCCTTTCCTGTTACAGTCACCTAGATCCAAGTATGATATAAAGTTAATCTCCATTTTCCCATGCATGTACACTTTTAATACTTGATGGTAACATTTTAAAAACTAAATAAATAGGTTTGAGGTATTTTTGATCACTTTTTCTAAGCTATAAAATCAAGGTATCATTTCTAAATGAAGGGAACACTAGGATTTTTTTTCAAGACTGAATCAGGAGAAAAACAATGTAAAGAAAAATCTGAACATCAAAGAAAGCCTGTCAGCCTGAGTTTCATCCCTGAACACCCCCTACACACACACACACACACTCTGTAGGAGAGAATTGAGTTCTTTATGTTGACTTCTGGCCTCCATGTGTGAGTCATACTATGTGTGTCTTCGCTACAAATAAATATAGAATAAAGTAGAATAAAATTCAAAACTAGAACTTTAAGGAAGTGCTTGATATTCTCTCTCTCTCCTCTCTCTCTCTCTCTCTCTCTCTCTCTCTCTCTCTCTCTCCCTCCCTCCCTCCTTTCCTTTCCTTTCCTTTCCTTTCCTTTCCTTTCCTTTCCTTTCCTTTCCTTTCCTTTCCTTTCCTTTCCTTTCCTTTCCTTCCCCCCTTTTTTTTTCAAGGCAGGGTTTCTCCATGCAGCCCTTGCTGTGCTGAAAGTATATAAACCAAACTTAGAGATCTGCCTGCTTCTGCCTCCTCAACTGCTGGGATTAAAGCCATGTGTCACTATCACTAGCTGAAGAGTTCATTTTATTCACAATACTGTTTTGTACTTCCCTGAGCAACATTTTCGGGAAAGTTTATTACAGTGTTTAGGTTTAACCTGCCTATGAGTGATAATTATGGTTTTGAGTTGTTATGTCTACAACTCGTAGACAAGCAATATTCTGCTCCCAGGAAAAAATATACAGTCATTCCAATAGGGTGGGTGTAAGGCTTATTTAATTTAAAAGGCAATTCTAGGGCTGGGAAGATGCTTAGTGCACAGTACTTGCAGTTCAAGGATCAGGATATGAGTTCAAATCCTCAGAAGTCTCACAAAAACCTGGACACTATCCTATGTGCCTTAAACCCCAGTGCTGCAGAAATCAGGGGAGAGCTAGAAACAGGAGGACCATGGTTGCTTGCTGGCCTCCAGGTTAGTTTCAGGTTGAGTGAGAGACTCTGCTTCAAGGAACACAGTGGAGAATGATAGAGTAGAACACTTGACATACTCCTGGGGTCTTTGGAAGTGTCCCCCTCACCCTGCTGTCACCATGTGTATATACTTCACATCTAATCCACATACATATTTATACACATTTTAAAAAACTTGAACTTTATGCCTACAATTTTAATTTCAATACAGATTTTCTAAATGAGGCTATACACTGGGTTCAGTTGTCAAGTCAGGCCTCTTTCTCCATTAAACCAAATCCTGAGCTATATTTGTTAAGTATAAAATGGCATACACTGCTTTCCAACATGTAAAACAAGGCTCAATATCAAACATAAAATAGTTACACAAATTACTAATTAATTAGAATAGCCAAGTCATAAAATTCTGGATTTATATACTGTTTTTTGACTTCAATAAATATTTTATTTTAAAAATGTAGTTTTAAAATGCTTCCAATGCCAGAGTAATCAATGAAAATAATTCTTATCAGTAATCATTTGGATGGAGGAAAAAAAACTAAATTCATGGTAGAAATAAAAGTAAAGGCAAAACTACAGTCTCAAAAATATAGGAGGTAGGAGAATATTTTATAAGAAGGGGAAAAACTGTTAATATAAAAGATGAGATTAATACATTTGACACACTGAAAATAGATACTGTGAGGTCACTTGAAAAAGCTAAGAATGGTCTCTAAACTCAAGAGAAAATTCTTATAAAATGGTAGAAAAAAACCAAAAAAATTTAAACAGGTATCCCATAAAATGAAAAACACAAATGGTCAAAAAATATGTAAAAGTGCTTGAACCTTCAAATAGAGTATTCCACCTGAAAATTATATGAGGTATTATAATAGCCACAAGTTGACAGAAATTTAAATCTTACACTCATATTTTAGGCAGGGAAAGAACCAGGGCCCTCACATAGTAATGAGAAGAAAAACTGGTGAAATTGCTTTGGAAAACTGCTTATCATAGTATAAAGGTAGAGTAAGGGTATGTATAGATGACCCAAGAATTGCTCAGGGGAGTTTTTTAATCATGGAGTACCAGGATACATGCTTAAAAGTACACTTTTAATAAATCAACCAGGGACTTTTCTTTTCCTAAATTACCAACCATCAAGAGCTATGTACACTAGCATATGTCTCCCAGGAGGACCTTGGCTTCTAACAGGCACTTCTGCTACCTATGCTGCTATAGCAGCGCAGGCATCCATCCCACTGACCAGCATCAAGTATCCTCAAAAGAAATGCTCACAAGAGGGATAATGGGAGTTTTAGAAACAGAAGTCTGAGCTGTGGAAAACCAAAAGGTGTGGTTAGAGTATAGTTAGCATGAGAATGAGCACATAGGGAGACAATGCATTGAAAGTGTCCTTGGAACTTGAACTGACAGACAGATGGACAGACAGACAGACACAGAGAAAACTACTCTTTGTTCCACCATCAATAGATGGCAGAAGTGTGAAGAAAAACCCAACACAATATTCTAATTACACACATAGGTATATAGGTGTGCAGTCCTATAATTTTCCTTCAGATTCTGAGTCACAGAAAGCCCTACATATGGAAATCTCTATCTCTAATTCACTATGAGAAGATTGAAACATGCTAGACTATGGGGAACTCTTGCCAGTGAATCCTAACACAAGTCCATGCTCACATAAATCTGGGGTACAGTGAAATAACTTGTCTGAATTAATGAGATAGTCCCCCACATCTGGGGGGGACTATCAAATAACAACCCAGAAAGAAGAACAACAACAGCATCCCAATGAGGGGAAAATATTTACATAGGGTTTACTATCTTCTATTTCATGTTATTGACAATTTAAGCTAAAACAAAACAAAAACAAACCATTTTTTAGCTTTTTAATGATTTTGCTATCATTTCCAAGTATTTTACTTTTTTTGTTTTTCCCTTGTTCCAGTCAACCCTGCTTGCTCCAGCCGGCTCCACTTGCTCCAGCCCCCCTTGCTCTGGTCGTCCCCGCTCGCTCCGGCCGCCCCGCTTGCTCTGGCTGTCCCTGTTCGGCCCCACTCACTCCAGCCAGCCTCGCTCGCTCTGGAGAGCCTCACTTACTCAGATCGGCCCCACTCGCTCTGGTCCAAGGATTTGTTTATTATTATTATTCATAAGTACGCTGTAGCTGACTTCAGACGCACCAGAGAAGGGCGTCAGATCTCATTACGGGTGGTTGTAAGCCACCATGTGGTTGCTGGGATTTGAACTCATCACCTTCGGAAGAGCAGTCAGGTGCTCTTACCCACTGAGCCATCTTACCAGCCCCGTATTTTACTTTTATTGTTACACTACTATGTTTCAACTTATATCTAACCAGAAATGATATTTCTGACTATCCCTTCTTTGTCCATACTGACAAAAACCTTGTTGTTTTCACATCAACTACAGTTTGTCTGCTATCTCTCAGAATTCCAACTTGCTCATTACCTCCTTCTTCCTCTATTCTTTTACATCACAACTTAAAAACACCTTTAGACAACCCTCAGAAAATAATAGCCTACATTTTCTTTTCCTCAACCAATAACCCAAATGAAGCCTAGCGAACCAATGATCTGTATTTGGGTATGGGTAAGTGGTTACTTATTAGGGACAGAAATGACTCATAGACAGCTGCACCAGCAAAGCCCACTTGGGTATGTGTGACAGCCCACAAAGCTGGGAACCTGGAGTACAGGCCACAGCCTAGAAGCAGCTCAGCAAGTTGGAGGGTATCCTTTCCAGGTGCCTCAGCTGGTCTCTGCTTCTGGCTTCAGGGCTTGTCTAAGGGGATTCTTTAGTGATTTGTCTTGGGGAGTGAGTGTAGAGACTTTCTGAAGCTTCTGTGTATTTAACTCCCTATGTTAAAAGTTTCCCTGCATGATGGAGTTTCCATCTCCCCTTATACCATCCTGTCCTAGAATATTCTGGTGTTTCATCTCCCTATCCACACCCCATGTCATTTCCATCCAAAATGATGCAAAGTTTTCATTTCAGGAGTAACTGATACACAACTGGCATATAGTTCCGAAATGATATTTTCATGATAAAACTAGAAAGGCAAAAGTGACTCTGAAAATCCAAACTACTAGTTTATCTTAAAATAAGGAGAATAGATTATGATTACCCCCCCCCCCAATTGGAGGGAAGACAAAAGGCTCCAGGATACTGGCAAGATTCTATTTCTCCAATGGTCACTGGTAAGATGATTTTAAATCATTATATGCACATCTGTTCTATGGGGATCAGGTCAGGGGTAGGAAATAGGGGGCTTTGGGAATAACATTTGAAATGCAAATGAAGAAAATATCTAATAAAAAAAGAAATCCTAAAAAAAAAAAAATGCATATTTTGGGGCTGGAGAGATGGTTCAGTGGTTAAGAGTGTTGATTGTTTTTCCAGAGGTTCTGAGTTCAATTCCCAGAAACTACATGATGGCTCACAACCATCTGTAATGGGATCTGATGACCTCTTCTGGTGTGTCTGAAGACAGCAACAGTGTACCCATATACATGAAACAAAAAAGAAGAGGCTGGGTTCTCTGGGAAAAAAATGCATGTTTTGTTATAAAAGGCAAGAGGTTCAAAATATCGTGGAAAAATAGTCCACAAAGAGTTAACTTGAATAGTTATAACAAAATTACCAAAATTGTGTGAAAAATGTTTTTATAAATTAGTACTACCAATATTCATCTGTGAGTTTTTATTATAAATTCATTGACTTTTAAAAAATTGCTTTCATAAAATCACACTAAGTAATTCCAGATAAAATGACAAAGTATCAAGAAAGGCTTACTTAGGAAGGTCTATTTTAGAAATAATATTCACACAATGTATTTCAAGAAATATCTTACTATTGACAAATACTATTGACAAATATACAAATTAAATTATTTATTCAACTGAATGAACTTTGTTGACTCATGCATTTGTTTAATTACTACATAAAATAGAATGTGTGGCATTCCTATTATCCTTTCCAGAAAGTTCCTGCTGCCTCTTTAAGAGTCAATTTTCTTTACCTCAAAAATGTCCTTTCTTAGCTGGGTGGTGAAGGTGTACACCTTTAATCCTAGCACTTGGGAGGCAGAAACAGGTGGATCTCTGTAAGTTCAAAAGTCAGCCTGTTCTACACAGTGAGTTCCAAGACATCCAGGGATACACAGAGAAAACCTGTCTTGAAAAAGCAAACGCCAACAATGACTGCAACAAACAAAAAATGTCCTTTTGTAAAAAATATAATTCATATATTTTAATTAAACCTTTGTCAATTTGAAGAACCCCATTTGTCAGTATGTCTTGAGTCTTCTAACCCCAGGTAGCTGAGTAACATCTAACAAAACATTTCTTTTTCTTTGGGCTATAAATATATCAATTTCGACAAAATACGGAGCCATAGAAGCTATTTTAGTTAATTATCTGATGCTACGAGAAAGCAGCTGTGTAAGCTGAGAACAGTGAGAACATAAAATGAATTTCTGGTATTGAACACTTTCCAGACTTTACAGCTCTACACTGAAAAATTCCAACTGAAAATAAGAAACAAAACCAAACAACACCATGGGTTGTGGCAGATCGGCAATGCCTACAAGCCTGAACATAGTGTTCTGAATTCAATTAGTGGTGAAAATTCTCAAAGCTGAGTAATTTACCATCTCTCAGCCTAGGTGTGTGCTAAGTACCTGCAAGTGGTAAGGACCTGCAAATAGCTGGAAAAAAGATGGAGATGAGTTTTGATGTTTGCTCTTTGTATGTTAATATAAATTTCCATGATAAAACTTGAAAAGTCCATGCATGACAGGGTTGGCTAAAGACATTACAAAGTACATTGTGATTGGCTTTTCCTCATCCTAGTTCAAACTGAATCCTGCTAGCCATGTAGCTTGCTTACTCAGGTTTAAGGGATTAACAGCTGAATCTCGATTTAAATTTGGCAGCAATCTAAAAACGTAGTAAGGGCAATTGGATAAACTCCACATCCAGTCTGTCTGCTTAAACTGTTTACTTACAGTAACAGCATACAAATGTCTCATGTTACTGATAAACCACAGAAAGTTCCTGGGACGCTATTACTATCCAATCATAAAAGTAATGTTCATCATCACAGAGTAATAAGAGAAGTCAAAGCAAATACGAATCATGCTCATTTGTACCAAATTCAACAAAATAGTAAAAATAAGGGAAATGTCTTTCTGGGTAAAAAAAATTAGAAATACATATGAAATAATGAGCATTTCTGACATAAATCAAATTGAAAACATGAGTTACTTCTTTAAATTCTCCTGATTAGTAAAAAAGCTGATCTTGAGTTTGATTATTTCAATTTCTTCTTTTAGAATGGATAATCTCTTATTTTCCCTAGCAGTATTTATTCTTTGATTGAAGTGTAAATTCCTCAGAATAAATTCATTATTAATTTGTATGAAATCTTGTTAATTACACATATAAAATTCCCCTATGATGTTTTTTATTCTTATAGATACATATTGTTGAATCAAATTTTCTATTCTTAATGGTCAAATTCATAAAGATTTCTTCTTAATGATAATTTTAAATCTTTTTGAGGGAATCACTGAATACAAGACATCACGCAGGTCAAGTAATATATAATTGAGCTACATTACCACCCCCACTGGGCAAAATAGCAAGGTAAATAGATATTAGTTAATATTATCCTTTAAAAGTTTCGGTTTTTAACATTTGGAATTAATCGCCGTTATAAAGTTAATTTTCATAGGATATAAAAATCATTATAATAGCACCTTTCCTTACATCATGTTATTAGCACATATTGATTATATAAAACAATTGTTGTACAGTGACATCTTCATACATGAATATTGTGGATGATCTTATGCACATCCCATTCACTACCTTCTATTTTAATCACTCTACCTCCCCTAAGTTCTCATCTTCCAAAATTTTTCCTTCCTAGTATCACATTTTTCAATATAGATTTCATGGAACACATAATCTGCCTAATGAGTCTGCATTATTTTTCATAACATAAGGTTGTTTAGTACTATAAATGTTCCTGCAAATGATGTAATTCCATTCTCCTTCATGGCAGCTATTGATATAGCCAAGGTTGGTCACTGATTTGATATGATGGTTACTGTAAATAAATAAGGTCATGATAGAATGGGTGGGCAGGTATTTTTATTGTATGCTAATTTCATTTCATAAGGCTATCCACATGGCTAGAATAGCTGGATCCTACAGTACTATTTTTATTTCTTTGAGGAACATTCATAACAATTCCCATAGAGGAGGCAGTAATTTACATTTCTCCCAAAAGCTTTAGAATTTTCATTTTCCATTAAAAAAAAAAAAAGCCCAAACCAAACTAATCAACATTTGTTTTTTTCTTAAGATACTCTTCTCCTAACAGTAAAGTTACATGGAGGTTTGATTCTCATGTTCCTGATGGCTAAGAACATTTAATATGGGGGCTGGTGAGATGGCTCAGTGGTTAAGAACACCGACTGTTCTTCTGAAAGTCCCAAGTTCAAATCCCAGCAACCACATGGTGGCTCATAACCATCTGTAATGAGATCTGATACCCTCTTCTGGTGTGTCTGAAGACAGCTACAGTGTACTTACATATATATAACAATAAATAAATCTTTAAAAAAGAACATTTAATATTTTCATATACTCACTGTATTTCTTTTCCTAGTGAGTTTATTATTGGCAGATACCAGCTCCTGATTTTTTGTTTTTGTTGATATTATATACTGAACTTAAAACTGTTTAATAGATCAAATGGGAAATCTGACTTCGTTTCCTATCTTTGTGTGTTTTGTTGCTTCTCTTTCATTTATTGCTCTAAAACTAGTAAAAGTGGAGAAAGTGAACGCTTTTGTTTCCGCCCTGATTTTAAAGGAAATGTTTGATCTTTTCCTTCTTAGTATAATTCTGGCAACAGGCTTCCCCCACACAAGTTTATGTTGAATACATTCCTATCACTAGTTTCTTCAATCTTTTCATCATGCAGGGATGCTAAACTTTCTCAAAATATTTTTGTACAGAATTTGTGTTGCACCATATTAGTTTATTTTATTAAATCACCTGTTGCTTCCCTGGGATGAAATTAACTACATCCTAGTGTAATGTGTTTATCTTTTCATTTGGGAAACTGGCCTAACATTTTGCTAGGCAGTTTAAGGACAACACTGATTTGCAGAATGAGTTTGCCAGCACCTCCCTAACTGTTTTAAGTAATAATTTATATGGTATTGTTGTTAATTTTCTTCTTTTTAAAAAATATTGTGTATGTATAGGGGGTTTGCCTGCTGGTGAGAGCCAGAAGAGAGATCACTGGGGACAGAGTTATAGGCAGCTGTGAGCTATCACATGGATGATGAAAATTAATCTGAGGTCTTCAGGAAGAAGAGTCAGTGCTCTTAACTGTTGAGCCATCTCTCCAGATCCTGCTGTTAATTTTCTTTAAAAGTATGGTTTGGATTGGCAGTGAATTGGTCCAGTCTAGGAATTTTTTTTGTTAGCAAACTCCATTACTGCTTCAATCTTCTAGATCATTGTGCACCAGAATAAGGGTTTTATATTAATTTCATTTGGGTTGGTCAAATGTTTTTAGAAATTTATCCATTTCTTTTACATTTTCCAACCTATTGGAATATAACTTTCAAAACATTTCCTAATTATCCTTCTACTTCCATGGTACCTCTTATACTCCTCTTCTTTCCATTTGGATAGTTTGGCTAAGATCTTGTCATTCTTGCTTAATCAAAGAATCAACTCTTTGTTTTATTTATCTTTTTTACTATTAGATTCCATTTTATTTGAATCTGTCTCATCCTTTATTATATCTTCTTGTTTCCTAACTTTTAATTTGATTTTTTTTCTAGCTTTTGTAAAATCTTGAGGATCACAATTAGATTGCTGGGCTGTGTTGGCTCTTTTTTTATAATGTAGACATTTATAGCTATAATTCTCCTCAGCACTGCTGTCAGTATATTTCAAAGGTTCTGATAAGTTATTCATGTGATTTTAGAAATTTTGAAATTTCCCTAGTTCTTTCAATAAATGATTAACTATTAATTCTAACTCTTTCAATGGATCATTATAGAGTACATTATTCATTCTTACTATGTTTCTGCCTCTTGGATTTTAATTTTAATTTTAATCTGTTTTGTTCTATAAGACAAAGGAGAATATTTCAAAATTTCTGCTTAAAAGAGTTGTTTTATGGCCTATCAGGTGGTCAATTTGGGATAGTTCCATGAGATGTTGAGAAGAGTTTGCATGACCTAACTAATGTATGGAACATCCTATAAATGTTCACTAAGGCCATTTATTTTACCCATCTATTTATTATATACATTAAGTCTAAAGTTCTTTATTGAGTATAAAATCTGAAACATTTATGGTGTATGTTCATGTATATGGGTGGCTGTGCATGTGCCATAGCACATGTGGAAAAGATAAAAGAAAATTTGTGTGAGTTTTCTCTTTCCATCATGTGGGTCCTAGAGACCAAACTCATGTTGTTATGCTTGGTGGCAAGTTCACTGATTTTTTTGTGTGTGTGTGTGTGTGGTGTCTGGAGGGGGTGTAGTTCTGCAAAATATATCTATTGTCAAATGGATATGGAAGTTATATATTATATTTGGACATACTTGTCCCTTTATGTCCAGTGGCATTTGTTTTGTTAAACCAGGCATACCAATATTTGATGCACTTATAAATAATATATCTTGAAGGGCTTTTTTCTTTTATAAATATGTAGTGACCTTTATCACTTCTAAATTTTGATTAAGGTCTGTTTTGTGAAATGTAGCTCTGTTTGTTTTAGGATTTCAATTGTTTGGAATATCATTTTATATACTTTTATATCTATGTAGGTTTTTACTAGAGAGCTGAGAGTTTCTTACAGAGAGCAAACCAGCAGTCTTGTTTTATCTGTAATTACCACCATATTGTGTTGTTTCATTGGCTGTGTTAGCACTGAGTAACTGAGAGCTATTACATGTAATAGTAAGTTTGTCTTGCTGTGACAATATACCTGACAAAAGGAACTGAAAAAACGGACTAATTTATCTTGATTCATACTTTGGAGGCTATAGGGCATCATGGTAGGGAGGGACATCACAGTGGCAGGAGCTTGAGGAGGCACTAGACATACTGTATTTGCAATCAGACAGATAAATACTGCTGTTGTTAGTGTTCTCATATGATTTTTTTTTTTGCAGTCTAGGACCCAAAACATGGAATGGTGCTACCTATGTTCAGAATGGATCTTCTCACTTTAATAGACCTAATATATATAAAATTCCTCATAGACAGACCCATAAGCTTGTCTCCTAAGTGATCTGAGATTGTCTCAAATTGAAAATCAGTATTAGACTGCAAACAGTGACTGAGCATACCTCAAAAGCAACACAGCTTCTGGGATAGGCCCAGTTTTAGGCACTAGACATCTGGGCACCTTCCCCGCCTGAGAAGAGGTGTCCACCTGGGAGGGCTTTGCCTGCCGGAGCTTGGGAGGGAGAAAACCTGGGTCCTGAGTCGCTCAGAGACCAGTCTGTGCAGGTGAGAGTGCAGACTGCAGAAGCAACACAGCTCCTGGGACAGGCAGAAGCAACACAGCTTCTGGGACAGACCCAGTTTCAGACTACAGACATCTGGGCACCTTCCCAGCCTGAGGAGAGGTATCTGCCCAGGAGGGCTTTGCTGGCCAGAGCTCCTGAGGAGGCCAACTTAGGTCCTGGATCCCTCAGAGAACAGTCTGTGCAGGTGAGTGTGCAGACCACAGAGGCAACACATCTTCTAGGACAGGCCCTATATAAGGCCTTCAACTTTACCCAAGAGGCAGTTCTGCATGCCAGACCTCTGTGCACCTTCCCTGTAAGAGGAGAGCTTGCCTACAGAGACTACTCTGGCCACTGAGACTCAGGAGAGAGCTGGGCTCCCAGGACTGCTGACTGAGGCCAACAGAAACACAGGAGGAACAAGCTCCAACCAGAGACAACTATAACAACCAACTCCAGAGATTACCAGATGGCGAAAGGCAAACATAAGAATCTTAATAACAGAAACCAAGACCATTCACCTTCATCAGAACCCAGCACTCCCACCTCAGCCACTCCTGGATACCCCAACACACCCGAAAAGCAAGACTCAGATTTAAAATCATATCTCATGGTGCTGGCAGAGGACATTTAGAAGGACATTAATAACTCAATTAAAGAAATACAGGAGAACACTGCTAAAGGGGTAAAAGTCTTTAAAGAGGAAACACAAAAATCGCTTAAAGAACTACAGAAAACACAACCAAACAGGTAATAGAATTGAACAAAACCATCCAGGACCTAAAAAGGGAAATAGAAACAATAAAGAAAACTCAAAGTGAGACAACTTTGAAGATAGAAACACTAGAAAAGAAATCAGGAACCATAGATGTGAGCATCAGCAACAGAATACAAGAGATGGAAGAGAGAATTTCAGGTGCAGAAGATTCTATAGAGAACATGGGTACAAGAATCAAAGAAAATGCAAAATGCAAAAAGATCCTAACACAAAACAAGAAATGAGAGACACAATGAAAAGATCAAACCTATGGATAATAGAAGTAGACAAGAAGGAAGATTTTCAACTTAAAGGGCCAGCAAATATCTTCAAGAAAATAATAGAAGAAAACTTCCCAAACCTAAAGAAAGAGATGCCCATGAACATACAAGAAGCCTACAGAACTCCAAATAGACTGGATCATAAAAGAAATTCCTCCTGACACATAATAATCTGAACAACAAATGCACTAAATAAAGATAGAATATTAAAAGCAGTAAGGGAAAAAGGTCAAGTAACATATGAAGGCAGGCCTATTAGAATTACACCAGACTTCTCACCCGAGACTATGAAAGCCAGAAGATCCTGGGCAGATGTTATACAGACCCTAAAAGAACACAAATGCACCCCAGGCTACTATACCCATCAAAACTCTCAATTACCATAGATGGAGAAACCAAAATATTCTATGACAAAACCAAATTCACACAGTATCTTTCCACGAATCCAGCCCTTCAAAGGATAATAAAGGGAAAACACCAACACAAAAAAGAAATTACTCCCTAGAAAAAGCAAGAAAGTAATCCTTTAACAAAAGTAAAAGAAGACAGCCACAAGAACCAATTACCAACTTTAACCACAAAAATGACAGGAAGCAACAAATACTTTTCTTTGATTTCTCTTAACATCAGTGGACTCAATTCCTCAATAAAAAGACATAGACTAACACACTGGCTAAACAAACAGGACCCAACATTTTGCTGCTTACAGGAAACACTCCTCAGATGTAAAGACAGACACTGCCTCAGAATAAAAGGCTGGAAAACAATTTCCAAGCAAATGGTCCAAAGAAACAAGCTGGAGTAGCCACTCTAATATTGAATAAAATTGACTTCCAACCCAAAGTTATCAAAAAAGACAGAGAGGGACACTTCATACACATCAAAGTTAAAACCTTCCAAGAGGAACTCTCAATTCTAAATATCTATGCTCCAAATGCAAGGGCATCCACATTCATTAAAGAAACGTTAGTAAAGTTTAAAGCACACATTGCACCTCACACAATAATAGTGGGATACTTCAACAACCCACTCTCACCAATGGACAGATCCTGGAAACAGAAACTAAACAGAGATACAGGAACACTAACAGAAGTTATGAAACAAATGGATTTAACAGATATCTACAGAACATTTTATCCTAAAACTAAAGGATATACCTTCTGCTCAGCACCTCATGGTACCTCCTACAAAACTGATCATATAATTGATCACAAAACAGGCCTCAACAGATACAAAAATATTTAAATTATCCCATGCATCCTATCAGATCAGCACAGAAAAAGGATGATCTTCAATAACAGCATAAATAATAGAAAACCAATATTCACGTGGAAACTGAAAAACACTTTACTCAATGATACCTTGGTCAAACAAGAAATAAAGAAAGAAATTAAAGACTTTTTAGAGTTTAATGAAAATGAAGCCACAACATATCCAAACATATGGGACACAAGGAAAGCAGCCCTAAGAGGAAAATTCAGAGCCCTGAGTGCCTCCAAAAAGAAACTAGAGAGAGCATATACTAGCAGTCTGACAGCACACCTACAAGTTCTAGAACAAAAGGAAGCAAATTCACCCAAGAGGAGTAAAATGAAGGAAATAAACTCAGGGGCGAAATCAACCAAGTAGAAAAAAAAAAAGAACTATTCAAAGAATCAACCAAACAGGGGCTTGTTCTTTGAGAAAATCAACAAGATAGATATACCCTTAGGCAGACTCACTAGAGGGCACAGGGACAGTATCTTAATTAACAAAATCAGAAATGAAAAAGGAGACATAAAAAGGAACCTGAGGAAATCCAAAACATCATCAGATCCTACTACAAAAGGCTATACTCAACAAAACTAAAAAACCTGGATGAAATGGATAACTTCCTAGACAGATACCAGGTACCAAAGTTAAGCCAGGATCCGATTAAGGATTTAAACAGTCCCATTTCCCCTAAAGAAATAGAAGCAGTCATCAATAGTCTTCCACCCAAAAAAAGCCCAGGACCAGATGAGTTTAGTGCAGAGTTCTATCAGACCTTCAAAGAAGACCTAATTCCAACTCTCCTCAAACTATTCCACAAAATAGAAACAAGGTACTCTACCCAATTCATTCTATGAAGCCACAGTTACTCTGATATCTAAACCACACAAAGATCCAACAAAGAAAGAAAACTTCAGACCAATTTCCCTCATGAATATCGATGCAAAAATACTCAATAAAATCCTCGTAAACCGAATCCAAGAACAAATCTAAGCGATCATCCATCATGACCAAGTAGGCTTCATCCCAGGAATGCAGGGATGGTTTAATATATGGAAATCCATCAATGTAATCCACTATATAAACAAACTCAAAGACAAAAATCACATGATAATCTCATTAGATGCTGAGAAAGCATTTGACAACATCTAACACCATTTCATGATAAAAGTCTTGGGAAGATCAGGAATTCAAGGTCCATACCTAAACATAATAAAAGCAATCTACAACAAACCAGTAGCTGACATCAAACTAAATGGAGAGAAATTCGAAGCAATCCCATTAAATCAGGGACCAGACAAGGATGCCCCCTTTCTCCCTACTTATTCAATATAGTACTTGAAGTCCTAGCCAGAGCAATTCAACAACAAAAGGAGATCAAGGGGATACAAATCGGAAAGGAAGAAGTTAAAATATCACTGTTTGCAGATGATATGATACTATATATAAGGGACCCCAAAAATTCCACCAGAGAACTCCTAAACCTGACTATCAGCTTCAGTGAAATAGCTGGATATAAAATTAACTCAAACAAATCAATGGCCTATCTCTACACAAAGGGCTGAGAAAGAAATCAGGGAAACAACACCCTTCACAATAGTCACAAATAATATAAAATACCTTGGTGTGACTCTAGCTAAGGAAGTGAAAGATATGTATGACAAGAACTTCAAGTCTCTGAAGAAAGAAATAGAAGAAGATCTCAGAAGATGGAAAGATCTCCCATGCTCATGGATTGGCAGGATTAATATAGTCAAAATGGCTATCTTGCCGAAAGCAATCTACAGATTCAATGCAATCCCCATCAAAATTCCAACTCAATTCTTCACTGAAATATAAAGGGCAATTTGAAAATTCATCTGGAATAATAAAAAACCTAGGATAGCAAAAACTATTCTCAAAATAAGAGAACCTCTAGGGGAATCACCATGCCTGACATTAAGCTGTACTACAGAGCTATTGTGATAAAAACTGCATGGTATTGGTACAGCGATAGACAGATAGATCAATGGAATAGAATTGAAGACCCAGAAATGAATCCACACACCTATGGTCTCTTGATCTTTGACAAGGGAGCCAAAACCATCTAGTGGAAAAAGGACAACATTTTCAACAAATGGTGCTGGCACAACTGGCAGTTCTCATGCAGAAGAATGCGAATTGATCCATTCTTATCTCTGTACAAAGGTCAAGTATAAGTGGATCAAAGATCTCCACTTAAAACCAGAGACACTGAAATTTATAGAGGAGAAATTAGGGAAAAGCCTCGAAAATATGGGCACAGGGGGAAAATTCCTAAACAGAACAGCAATGTCTTGTGCTATAAGATCAAAAATTGACAAATGAGACCTTATAAAATTGCAAAGCTTCTGTACAGCAAAAGACACTGTCAGTAAGACAAAATGGCCACCAACAGATTGGGAAAGGATTTTTACTAATCCTAAATTTGATAGGGGACTAAGATCCAACATCTACAAAGAGCTCAAGAAACTGGACTCCAGAAAAAAACGAATAACCCCATTAAAAAATGGAGTACAGAGCTAAACAAAGAATCTCAACTGAGGAATGCTGAATGGCTGAGAAACACCTGAAAAAATGTTCAACATCCTTAATCATCAGGGAAATGAAAATCAAACAACCCTGAGATTCCACCTCACACCAGTAAGAATGGCTAAGATAAAAAATTCAGGTGACAGCAGATGCTGGAGAGGATGTGGAGAAAGAGGAACACTCCTCCATTGCTGGTGGGATTGCAAGCTGGTACAACCACTCTGGAAGCCAGTCTGGTGTTTCCTCAGAAAACTGGACATAGTATTACTGGAGGATCCAGCAATACCCCTCCTCGGCATATACCCAGAAGATGTTCCAACTGGTAATAAGAACACATGCTCCACTATGTTCACAGCAGCCTTATTTATAATAGCCAGAAGCTGGAAAGAACCCAGATGTCCCTCAACAGAGGAATGGATACAGAAAATATGGGACATTTACACAATGGAGTGCTATTCTGCTATTAAAAAATGAATTTATGAAATTCTTGGGCAAATGGATGTATCTGGAGGATATCATCCTTAGTGAGGTAACCCAATCACAAAAGAAGTCATTGGATACACACTCACTGATAAGTGTATATTAGTCCAGAAACTTAGAATACCCAAGATACAATTTGCAAAACACAAGAAAATTAAGAAGGAAGACCAGTGTGTGGATACTTCATTCCTCCTTTGAATAGGAAACAAAATACCCATGAAAGGAGTTACAGAGACAAAGTTTGGAGCTAAGATGAATGAATGGACCATCCAGAGACTACCCCACCGGGGATCCATCCCATAATCAGTCACCAAACTCAGACACTATTGCATAAGACAGCAAGAATTTGCTGATGGGACCCTGATATAGTTGTCTCATATGAGGCTATGCCAGTGTCTGACAAACATAGAAGTGGATGCTCACAGTCATCTATATGATGGAACACAGGGCCTAGAGAAAGTACCTTACGAGCTGAAGTGGTCTGCAACCCTGTAAGAGGAACAACAATATGAACTAACTAGAACCCCCAGAACTTGTGTCTCTAGCTGCATTATGTAGCAGAAGATGGCCTAGTCGGCCATCATTGGCAAGAGAGGCCCCTTGGTATTGCAAATTTTATATGCCCCAATACAGGGGAACACCAGGGTCAAGAAGTGGGAGTGGGTAGGCAGGGGATCAAGGTGTGGGGAGGGGAGAGGGAACTTTTGGGATAGCATTTGAAATGTAAATTAAGAAAATATCTAATAAAAAATGAAAGAAAGAAAATCAGTATTAGTTGATTGAAATTAATTGAAAAATTGATTTCTTTCCACTACCTGAAAAAGATACTAACTTTTCTTTTATTCATCCAGAGGTTTGTTAATTTGAATTAGCAATGTTTGATTCTTTCCAAGTTCTCATTTGTTTATTATTTTTGTAACATTTATTCTTGCCCAAGTTCTCATGATTGTGTAATTCTTTTTCTCCGTTTGTATGTGCTATCTCTTTAAGTATTTTTTACTATAATGGCTGCTTTAATCAGTGAGCACAAACTGTTTTAGTTTATTCTTATGGAAAGTCTTTATTTCTCCTTTGATTGTAAAGGATGATTTTGATGGACATCATGGTCTTATTGGCTGTGACTGCTTTAGAACATGGCATCAATCTGTGCTTTCTTGGTGTTTAGTTTCTACTGAAAGGTATTCGATAAAGTAACTTGGCACATTTCTCTTGCATATCATATCCTGGTTCTGTTCTTAGGAATGTTAACTGTAAAACAATGCACAGGATATTTTCTGGCTATGTGCATTAGGGCCTCTAAATTCTTCCTGTAATTGTATTTCTATTTCTTTCCGTAGACTTGGGAAAAAGCCTTTAACAATTTTACTAAATATGTTTTCTATTTTCGTCAACAACAACAAAAAAGAAAATTAGAAAAATAATGTATAATAAACTGTGAAATTCATTAACAAAAGTAAACGTAATAAAAGCAGAAGAAAGAAAGAAATGTGTGGGATAAGAAAAGAGGAAGTAAGGGAGAAGAAAAAAGAAATATAAACAGAATATGACAAAGAAGAAAAGAGAAAAAATCAAAACATGATTTAAAAAAGGATACATAAAAGCAAGACTAATTAAAATAGAAACACTGTACTTTATAAAATAAAAAATCACACTGAGGGGCTGGTGAGATGGCTCAGCCGGTTAGAGCACCCTACTGCTCTTGCGAAGGTGATGAGTTCAAATCCCAGCAACCACATGGTGGCTTACAACCACCAGTAACAAGATCTGACGCCCTCCTCTGGTGCTCTGAAGTCAGCTACAGCATACTTATGAAGAATAATAAGAAATGAATCCTTGGACCGGAGAGACCAACCGGAGCAAGCGAGGCTGTCCGGAGCGACCTGAGCAAGTGGGGCCGACTGGAGCGAGTGGGCTGGCTGGAATAAGCAGGGGCCGTACAGGGGCGGCTGGGAGCGAGTGGGGCTGGCCGGAGCGAGCAGAGCCGGCGGGAGTGAGCAGGGTCGAGCAGAGCAAGCAGGTTGACCGGAACAAGGGGGAAAAAAATCACACTGAAAGTAACAGTAAAAAGAAAAAAAAGGTTTAAAAATATAATTGGAGACACTTTTCTGGGTGAGGGCTCTGATACTGCATCTAGCAGGTGCTTAGTGGGTCAGAGCTGGAGGTTATTGTGTTCGATGTTCTTACTGTACAGGCTGGTTACTGTATGCAGGCTGTGAGTTGGGCAGGCCAATGGTTTACTGTCAGTGTTAAGAGTTGCAGTCACTTCAGAAGATTCCATTCCCTGTATATCAAGAACCAGCTGATTCTAAGAGCTTTGTGGTCTGTGGACTAGGAAGGTTCCTAGTTGTCCCAGAGGAAGCCTGGATTGTATAATCTAAAGATAACAAATGTTCAAACTAAGAGCTGTCCTCTGAGTTCCTCAGAGGGTACAGGAAGCAAAGTACTGATGTCTGCATTTGAAGGTACCAGGCATTCTGTCTGCCTGACTCACTCAGTACTTTCGGTCGCTGCCTAGCAGTATGCAGAGGAGAGAACAAGCATTAATAAGTGGTTTGTCAAACTTGGGCTCAGAGTTCCCTCCCAGTCCTACTCACAGCCAACCACACACAGTAGGGATGCAGCTCTAGAAGGTAAAATACTAGTCATGGGCATGGAGCTAACAGCTTCCACAGTAATGACAGGTAACAGAGCATGGAGTTCAATGCCTTGACAGTAATCCACAGGTAACAGGGTGTCTCGGGGTTATTATTGTGATGAAACACTATGATGAAAGGAACTTGGGGAAGAAAGGGTTTATTTCACTCTTGGTTCTATGTTTATCATCAAAAGCAGTAGGGTAGGGATTCACTCAGGGCAACAACCTGGAAGCAGGAAGGAGCTGATACAGAAGCCATGGAGGAGTGTCACTTACTGGCTTGCTCAGCTTGCTTTCTTTGAGGACACAAGCCACCAGCAGTCCAAGGATGGAACCATCTACAATGAGCTGGGCCCTCACCCATCACTCACTCACTCACTCACTCACTCACTCACTCACTCACTCACTCAGAAAATGCCTTAGTGATACAGCCAGAGCTCATGGATGTATTTCCTCAGTTGAACTTTCTTCCTTTTAGTAACTCTAATTTGTGCCATAAGACTGGCCAGCACATAGGACACAGAGTTAAAAGACTGCAGTAAACCATAGGTGTATCAGGGTTGAGACACTGTGGCCACAGAATGTGGACCCACTAAACTCTGCACTGATAAAGCTCTTGTTTCTTACTCTATTTATAGCAGGTCTGCATTGGACCCTCCCCCCCCCCCACTTCTATAAAACTGTCTCAAGGTCATCTTCTATCCTGATACTATGGCTGGATGTCTCCCGGAGTCTTTGTTTTATAGATTCCTAGAGAAGTTTACTATCTCTCACATAATGATACCTGACTATAGGTCTGTGAGATGTGGGGGTGGGGAAGAGTGTCAATTTCTAACTTCATTACTATGCTGGCACACAGATGTCACGATCAGCAAAAACCCAGGCACTGGATTTCCCATCCCAGAGAAGTCAGGTATCTTTTTCTGTATGATAGCAGCCTGCTGTTACTGAAGCCTGGAGGCTTCCTCTGTTTGAGGCTCTGCCTTCCCTTCCCTGGAGAGCAGTGGGTAGAACTGCAGGTTATTTTTGCCTTTTTCTCTAGGCTGCCTTTCTGCTTCTCTGATCTTTTTAGCTATCCTGTTAGCTTTCTCTTGACACTCAAAGTTTTTCTCACTTCTTCAGATTATAGTTTTTCATTTTTTTATTCTGACTCTTCTATTTCATTGTTGCAAGAAGGAAAGTATAATCCACCACTTTACAATATTATAATTTTTAAAATATTATAATTTTTAAAATTCATTTTGATTTTTTGTGAATGGGTTTTGCCTTTGTGTGTGTGCACGCATGCACGTGCACACTACTTGCATGACAAACTTTCTAGAACTTTAGATATACATGGTGCTGGGAAAAGAATACAGGTCTCCTGAAAGAGCAGCCAAGACATCGGAATTTCTGAGACATCTCTCCAGCATTCCAAACCATATATTTTTTAATTGGAACATACATCTTGATGCATTATGCTTTCTTTTTCCATATATATATATATATATATATATATATATATATATATATATNACACACACACACACACAGAGTACATTTTTCTCATGCAGTATGATTTAACTATGTTTTGGCCTTTTTGATTCTTCTAAAAATCTCCATTTTAGGGCTGGTGAATAGTCCTTGGGTTAAAGTACTTAGCCAGAGCTTGATAAGCTGAGTTTCACCTCTATGAACCACATGAGAACGCCAATTCTACAAACTGCCTTCTGATACTGACATGCATAGATATGTACAAGAATACTCACAATAATAAACATTGTAAATTTGAAAGCTTATATTTTAGAAACTATATTTCAATTTTCATAACAAAGTATTTAGATTTTTAGCTGGTATGTCACAGAATGTACAATAAGCTTTGAGAAAAAATTAGAAATAATAGTAAGTTTTACTTCTAGATATTTAATATGCTGATATTATCAATTTAATTGGTTTTATATTGTCTTTGTAACTAATGGCCTTATTATAATAATAATAATTTCTATGGAAACAATTCATGTACAATTCTATCACTAGCTAATAAAGATTTACTATTTTCTTTCAAAATCTTACAGCTTATCTTTTTTTTCTGTTACACAGCACTTGAGAAGTATTAGTACCAGGCATTCCTTTTTTTTTGCTTCCCATTTTACAGGGGACATTTTTAACATTCTACAAGTATGATTTTGATATAATTTTTTGTAGATGTATTTTGTCCGACTGAGAAAATTTCAATTTCCTCACACCATGACTTAATATAGATCTTTATAGTGACTTGGTATAAAACTTACCAAATTTTAAAATATATTTAATTAATGTCAATTTAATTATCTAGTGTTAAGCCAACTGTATTATCAATAAGTCCAGATTTGCTCTGAAATACTAGTTTGTCTTAAGACACATGCACATACAAACATAGACACAGACACACAGACAACCCTCTCTGCCCCCCCCCCCCACATACTTCATGATTCAGTTTGCTAAAATTCTGCTTAGGAATTGAGAATCCAAATTTGTGAATGATGATGGCTTGAAAGTGGATCCTCCCACACATTTATTATGTTCAGTGGACTTCATTGTGAATTTTTTTTTTCCGAGACAGGGTTTCTCTGTGTAGCCCTGGCTGTCCTGGAATTCACTCTGTAGACCAGGCTGGCCTTGAATGAGAAGTCTGCCTGCCTCTGCCTCCCAAGTGCTGGGATTAAAGGCGTGCGCCACCACACCCTGCTTCATTGTGGATCTTTAGTTCTTGGAACATTCTTAGTAACACTTACTTCAAATGTTATTTCTGCCCTAGTCTCTTCTGGAGCAGTGGCTCTCAACCTACGGGTCATGACTTCCAGAGAGGTCGTATATCAAATATTTACATTAAGTTTCATTACAATAGCAAAATTATAATTATGAAGTAGCAATGAAATAATCTTATGATTGAGGGTCACTACAACATGAGGAACTATATTAAAGGGTAATAGCATTTGGAAGGTTGAGATCCACTGTTCTAGAGTGTTAGTTATACACAAACCTAAAATATTTACTATATACCAAACCACTTATGCTCTTCTCTTAGTTTTGTGTATTTTCCCCTTCTATAAGCTTAATCTAAATTCCTTCTTAAGAACTATTTTCCAGAATACTAAATCTATATCTAACAGTTTTATTATTTTTTATTACTACTATTATCTTTGATTACTATAGTTTTCAGGTCTCAAATGTCCATTTTCTCTCTTTTTATTCAATTCTTTTTTTTAATTATTTTTTCTTTATTAGATATTTTCTTCATTTACATTTCAAGTGTTATCCAGGAAGTTCCCCATAGCCTCCCCCATCCCTGCCCTGCTCCCCTACCCACCCCCTCCCACATAATGGCCCTGGCGTTCCCCTGTACTGGGGCATATAAAGTCTGTATGCCCAAGGGGCCTCTCTTCCCAATGATGACCAACTAGGCCATCTTCTTCCATATATGCAGCTAGAGACATGAGCACAGGGGGAACTAGTTAGTTCATGTTATTCTTCCACCTATAGGGTTGAAGACCCCTTCAGCTCCTTGGGTACTTTTTCTAGCTCCTTCCTTGGGAGTCCTGTGTTCCATCTGATAGCTGACTGTGAGCAACCACTTCCGTGTTTGCCAGACACTGGTATAGCCTCCCACGAGACAGCTATATCAGGGCCCTTTCAGCATTATCTTGCTGGCATATGCAATAGTGTTTATTTTTGGTGGCTGATTATGGGAAGGATCCCTGGCAGCCGCAGTCACTGGATGGTCCATCTTTTGATTCAGCTTCACACATGATCTCTGTAACTCCTTCAATGTGTGCTTTGTTCTTAATTCTAGGAAGGGGCGAAGAGACCACATTTTGAACTTTATTCTTCTTGAGTTTCATGTGTTTAGTAAATTGTATCTTGGGTAGTCTAGGCTTCTGGGCTAGTATACACATATCAGTGAGTACATGTTATTTGAGTTCTTTTGTGATTGGGTTACCTCACTCAGGATGACGGCCTCCAGATCCATCCATCTGCCTAGGAATTTCATATATTCATTGTTTCTAATAGCTGAGTAGTACTCCATTGTGTAAATGTACCAAATTTTTTGTATCCATTCCTCTGTTGAGGGACATCTGGGTTCTTTCCAGCTTCTGGCTATTATGAATAAGGCTGCTATGAACATAGTGGAACATGTGTCCTTATTACCAAATGGAACCTCTTCTGGATATATGCCCAGTAGAGGTATTGCAGGATCTTCCGGTAGTACTATGTCCAATTTTCTGAGGAACCGCCAGACTGATTTCCAGAGTGGTTGAACAAGCTTGCAGTCCCACCAACGTGGAGGAGTGTTCCCCTTTCTCCACATCCACACCAGCATCTGCTGTCACCTGATTTTTTTTATCTTAGCCATTCTTACTGGTGTGAGGTGGAATCTCAGGGTTGTTTTGATTTGCATTTCCCTGATGATTAAGGATGTTGAACATTTTTTCAGGTGCTTCTCAGCCATTCGGTATTCCTCAGTTGAGAATTCTTTGTTTAACTCTGTGCCCCACTTTTTAATGGGG